>OX439128.1:43095503-43134865 GCA_949318235.1 Ecdyonurus torrentis | reverse complement strand
AAAAACAAAACTTGTGCGAAAAGGCTAAGGAAATATACATGTAATTGAAACTGACATAAAAAATTAATTAAATCAAAACAATCAACCTTTTTTAATCATTTTAATAAAATAAGAGAAAACTGTTTGATATTTGCCCAGATAACTGACTCAAAAGTTAAGGAAGAAATATGTATGTTTTGATTTTCAAAACTAGTAGTTAATAAAAATAAATGTGCTTCTCTTTCCTGATTGCTATATTACAATTACTTGAAACCCCAAGGATACAAAAAGAGAAAGAATCACTTCTAATTAGAACGTGTGTGTACTTTAATTCTTTTCGAAGGGGTGCATTTCGATAGTGTAGAAACCACTTCTTTCCCCTTTCTCTCTCTCTCTCTCTCTCTCTCTCTCTCTCTCTCTCTCTCTCTCTCTCTCTCTCTCTCTCTCTCTCTCTCTCTCTCTCTCTCTCTCTCTCTCTCTCTTCAACTCTGACTATTATATGCACAATACATGGGTGCACTTTTTTTCGTAATAAAGAACTTCATGCTTGAGGCTTATTGTTCCAGTTGGATTGATTCTTTTACCTTGCGCTTGTATCTAATTTTGAACACTTATGTTCAATTTGAGCAAGCAATGGGAAGAAGTGATAAAAGACGTTGAGACCCAAATTTATTTTCATAAGCACATTTGAATTTAAAAAAAGGTTGTCAAATTCATAGAGAGAAAAAAAATAGAAAGCACTGTACTGAATAATATTTATAGAAACTTCAAAATGAAAAAAAAAAAAAAAAAAAAAAAAATCTTTGTCAAGAAATTTATTTGCATCACCTAACGTAAAATTTGAAGGGTCGTTTAGTTTTCAGTTCAATGAAATGGTGTAATGCGATGAAGGTATTTTGTATGTATATGTATGAGTAGCAATACCCCATAATCTCACTTTGATCACTATCCAGAACAAATGTAATTATAATTCCCAACAGGTCAAGTGAATTAAATTAAAACAAAACATTGAAAGATCCTGTATATACTGTATAACAATGCAGGCATGTAACAATGCTTGATTTGGTTCGTTCGTATACCAATGAAATACAAACAATAATGTATATTTGCATATATATAGAGAACAGAACAATATTGAATTTCTAATCAAGAAAAAATGTATATATGTGATGAATTATAACTCTGAATTTAAGCTTTACTTTCGTTTGAAATTAATTATGAACAACTTAATATAAGTTTGAATTTCAGCATTTTACTGATTTCTCTAGATAAGATTTAAACCAATACTATGATAGATATGATGATACTTTAATTTGTTTATTATTTATTTTACTAAAATATTTTATAATACTTAATTTACATTCGTTTTTACGTGTTCCCATGTATTTCGTAGATTTACAATGGTTTAAAATAGTTGACAGTAAAAGTAATATAGAAATATAATAACATGTAAATAGTGTGACTTATTATTATTAAGAAAGTGTTGTTTTATTGTACATTAGTATGATTAACTACATTATCTATATAAATATTATTATGTAAAACAAATGTAAGTTTGACGTAATCATATATTTATGTCACTGATTGTAACAAAAATAAAATATGGAAATAAAAAATATGAGTAACATCTTCGAATTGGTAATTTCGAAGTGAAATAACTCCAGTGAATTATGAACTATATGGGTTTTGCATAATTTGTTCATCTTAATTGATTTAAATTTTAAATTATATTGTCAAGGTGTGGTGCATGCAGTATAGCCAAAACATACCGTATTGATAATGTTTGGTAATCAAGGCTGTTATTTGATTACTTGTGCGCTTTGATTTAATAATAAATAATAATTATTGCTTACTTTTACAATAATTAATATTTTAATGTGTTACGTTTGTTGTGATTTTAAGTATCAACATTTTGAGTATAAGAAGGGTTCGGTTTTACCATCGCTATACAGATAGATAGTAACTTCATAGAGCATGTTAGAGAGTTGGTGAGCTACACGTGAGATGTAGTCTCTCACACCGCGCACGGCACACACACCTCGACAACTCTACAAATATTTTGAGTGTTTGACAATATTTTGTTTATTTGCTGTTCTAGGGCATGTTTATTATATTATTATTTTAGTTACTAATATTCTTCTTTTTTCAAAAAAAAAAAAAAAAAAAAAAAAAAAAAAAAAAAAAAGCAAAGTTAATGATTGAATTTCACTCTTTGGCTAATAACAACAATCTGAATACGCGTTTGTATGTTGTTTCTCTCTCTCTCTCTCTCTCTCTTTTTTTCTATCTCTCTCCCTCATTTTTTTCCCTCCTGTTATTTTGAGATGAGGGATATCCAATTTCTCATACAAAAACAAAGGAGTTGGAAAAGCAAAATTGTTGTATGCTTGAGTAGGTATAAATTTTATTTACGTTGTTGTATGGATTCTATTTAAAAAAAAAAAAAAAAAAAAAAAAAAGCCCTTTAAAAGCTGTTTAAACTTTATAGTTTATATACAAATACATGTGGTATTTATGTTACATTGTTTTTTGTGTATTGAGGAAATGGTGTAGGATGTAGGTAGCAGGTAAACTACTTGATAAATTACATTAAGTTTAACTCACAATTTTTTAGTAGCAGCAAGAAAAGTTTGAAATTAAAAAAATAAAAAAACAATAATAGTAAAAAAATAAAAATAATAATAAAGATACAAAAAATATATGAAAACATTGAACATTATTACAGGGAAACGTTTATGAAATTTTAATTTCAGACAAGAATTTTTTTTAATTATAATAAATTATTATGAAAACATCATAAAAATTTCGTACTTATGTTTACTTTAGACGTTTATGAAAAATAAATAATTAACAATTTTGGGCAATATGGTTAGTAATATTAAAAGTTATATTATTATTTAATATTCTAAAGTAGAAATATATATATTTGACAAAACTTTAAAATTTCTGTATAAATTTAAATATAATTATAAACTTTTATGTATATATATATATAACTTAAAAAATCAAATAAGACTCTTATAATGTTACAAAGACTAAGATTCTCTAGATTTTGCAATTAGCAATATCAGTTAATACTATGTAAAACTGACGTGAACACAACATTGTGTGTACACCACATTCATATAATCTTAACTTCAAACAAAGGAATATTAAAACCACAATCTTTTTGCTATATACATATGTGAGTGTGTGGTGTGTGTGTGTGTGCATACAACCTTATTTTGGCTTTTTTGAAGTGTATAAAAGTAAAGTGGTAGAATAATAATATATTATGCATTGTCTACGTGATCGTTTTCTAGTGTAATAAGCTAGTCCGCGCGGTGAGAGCGCAGCAGCTGTTGTGCATTATGTATGCGAATACAATCAATGGATATACAAAAGGAAAAAAAAAACTCACTCGTTTGCTTTTTTCTCTTTATATAATATAGTGGTTTGATACATTTATGTTTTTCCATTTTTTCTTTTTACACACAAAAAAAAAAAAAAAAAAAAAAAAACATCATCAATATTTACAAAAAAGCAAAAGCATACTTTTTATCTCGCGTTCAACTCACACCCTTGTAAACAAAAACGAATAGAGAGAGGGAGACAGAGAAACAGAGACATACAGAGAAACAGAAAAGTAGACAAATAATCTAATATTTGAGTTAAAATAACATTTGAATTGCCTCTGAAACAATGTAAGAGGTTTGTTATTTACATTTTACTCTGCTGTGAGTAGATATGGTTGAGTATATAGGAGAGAAATTGTGCTATTATAATAACGTATGCTATCGATAATTTACATTTGTTTGTGAAACTCAAATATCAAACTTACTTTCTCCTCCTATAATAATATTGTATTTGTTTAAAAAGCTTAAAGGTATAGAAATTTCATTCTTTCTTCAAGAAAATTTCCATTTTATAACTTTTGATACAATAATTATACAAATTTATCAATGGTTTTAATATTCTCTTGCAAAGATTTTAACTGTTCCATGTATTTTGTTTATTGTGTTTATGCCAAATAAGAGGACGAAGCACGTAACGTACTTAACAAACCGCAGCTACTTCTCTACATCCTCATTCATTTCCATTCTCGTTAACATCCCATTAATTCTAAAGGGTATAGTGTGGAACCTATTGACCTAATGTACAATTTTAGGTTTTAATGCGGTCCTAATACATCGAGTTATATGGCAAAGCATAAAATAGAAGTATAGTCCTTCACTCAATAGTATTCAGATTTTACCTTTCCCTTTTATTGTCTTCTGGTCTGATATTCATTTGAATACGTACTGTGAATATATCTCGTATTATGAAATAGAAAAGGTTTCACTTATTTCTGTATATTCTTTGGTCTTTAGTAAATACAACTGTTTGAATATATAAAAGGTGCTTGTTGATAAGAGCAATTCTCGTTATTTTCAATATCTTTTAACATGATAATGATCAATTATTTATCTTAAACATATAGTGGGGATAGACTCACAGTTAGCCGAAGCATTAATCTCTCTTAATAAGCATTACAATACATTTTATTCTACAAAATATTCTTTACTAATTACAAAAATGTCAATATTAATGATTTTTTTCTCGTTATTATGTAAGTCTCATTCATTATTTTTATTTCCAAAAAATGAGGTTAAATTTTGTAACCAACTTTTTGCGGTGGAAAATAAAATATTATAATTTCATTCCAATTGTAAGTCAACCTTAGCATATTGAATGAACATTTTATTCAATCACTGAACAAATCTTCTTCATAAGGTTATCTGTATCTTTACGTCTAATATTTTGCACGGCATTGTATTGGCGGTGGTTTGCGCGTGATTTAGAGCGATCTTCCCGCACGCTAACACGCCACGCTACTATAACATGACCTTATCTCTCACCCAGCTTTAGCATATTGAATATTTATTAAAGCTACTCTATATAGTAAGGAAATACTATATCAATATACCAAATAATTAAGTAACTTTATATTGTTTTTACACCTGTAATTATATGAACCGTAAAAGTTACGAGGGCTGCGCTAAAAATACAAAGCCAAGAGATAAAAGCCTCAACTCTCATAATAAAACAGAAAGTAAACCGCAGTAGTTTTTCTTCTATCAATTAATAACTCAAAAATCACAAATTAAAGCTACCAATGTCAATTAATACAAAATATAGAATTCAAACATAAATTTAAAAGCTGTAAGAATTATAGTATGATATTTTAAACGATAATAACTTTTGAAAATCCATTAAATTC
The DNA here is from genome assembly GCA_949318235.1 of Ecdyonurus torrentis. Taxonomy (NCBI): domain Eukaryota; kingdom Metazoa; phylum Arthropoda; class Insecta; order Ephemeroptera; family Heptageniidae; genus Ecdyonurus; species Ecdyonurus torrentis. The sequence goes on along the minus strand of OX439128.1, from coordinate 43,129,647 downwards.
TTCTACACTTATATATACTCATGATATTGACTTTAGTGGACATTCATAGCAGCAAAGTTTAAATTGAAAGCAAATGTGGGGAGCAAAAGAGAAAACTTTGTGACTTTGTCGTCGTTAATGAAGGCGGCCATGAGTGAAGTTGCAACTCAAAACTTTAGAAACGCCAGTTACACGGAGTTACTATGGTCTAAAGCACTCAAAGACACCAAAATTCTTAAAACAGCAATAATTATAATAATGAATAGAACTAGAATATTGTAGCAAGAATTTTTATTAAAAAAATGAAATATTATGAAATAAGTTTTATGATACCTGCAATTTGCTTTGTAATATTAAATTGCATGACAAGAAGTTTCTATCTTTCTATAAGTTTTTTTTTTCTTCTTTTTCTTTTACTTTTGCATTAAAATGCATTAAAGAGAGAGAATTTTTATCTTGTTTATTGATTTTTAGCAATTTTGTAAAGTGGTCTTTGACGGTACTCTCTTTTTCAAATGCATCACGTAGAGAGTAATGCCACCAATGGCAAAGGCGAAGTTAAATAATAAAATAAAGTCATGTTCTATTTTGCTTTGGTACAAATAGTTTTCTTTATATAAAAAAAAAAGCTGTTGTATTTTTCTAGAGAAATGCATGTTTAAGAAATGAATGAAATAGAATTCTATAGTTAACTGAATAAAAGACTTCCATTTCAAAAGCAAAATTTAAAAAGAGAATATTTTTCACTATAGAATTTAATGAAATTACAATACATATAATAAACCAAGAAACTTGTATGAATGAATAAATTGTACATACAGTTTACGTAAATTCTAATTTAAACTTCAAATACATTTTTTTATTTAACTCCAATTTTATATATACGTTTTTGCAGTATTTGCAGATTCCTTTGAATTGCGATGTAATTAAAGTTTCTTGATTTATATATATATATATATTATATATATATATATATATATATATATATATATATATATATATATATATAATATAAATATATATATATATATATATATATATATATATATATATATATATATATATATATATATATATATATATATATATATATATATATATATATATATATATATATATATATATATATATATACACAAGCATTTTTCTGCTGGAAAATGCAATTATTAACTAATTTATAGTAAAAAAAAAATATGTCTTTCTGCATGTTAAAGACACTTGAAAAGAAAAAATAAATCCTGAATACTTTAATGATTGAATTAATTTGTCTTCCAAGAAAACGTAAAGTAGAACACGAAGTAAAAATATTTTACTATAATATTATATTATGCTGAACAATAATATACTTATATAAAATTTCTATCTTTCTTATTCCTATATTATAATAATATATAAAAATAAAATGAAAATTTATTTATCTACAAATAAAAACTGTTTTAATAATTATATTGTTGATGTTAGCTACATTCTGAGAGATATTAAAATTGTGATATAATGTTTTAGCATTCTACGAGCATAAGCTACATTGTTCGTTAATAAAATGCAAGCTGTGCAAGTTTTAATTATTGCATATCTTGTGTATTTTACTTTTATTTTTTTAACGTATTGAAAAGATGAAGTTTTAATTCCAAATCACTAAGTATTAAAATATTAAAATGCAGCTGTTAATTGTAAAACAGCAAGAATGTACAATTTCTTAACATTATATATTTATATATATTGCATATCAATTGAATGGCTCAAAATTTTTTAGTTGCTTTCAGAAAGATTTTGATTACATAAAGAATATTATGACGTGGATACGGAAATAAACCATAGAATCATGTCGTTTTATTTTAAGAATAGAACAGGTATAAATAATAATAATAAAAGTAAATTAAAATACTAGTTTGTTATTTAGTTTGTTTTTTTTAACACAGAGTATTTTAACAAGATTAATTAACAAGTAGTAATTTATATTACTATTGTAATAATATATTGTTGGGGATCAAATTGCCTCATTAAAAGAAATAAAAGACTATAATATTATGATAATATGCCCTGATGTTTATAAATTTGGTACATTTTGATTTTAAAAACTGTGTTTACGGTATGCTCATCAGTTACTTACTCCAATGTGATAAGAGCATAAGAGACAGACAGTAAAATTAATGCTGTTAATTAAAGGTATTTTCCTAAATAAGTATACCCAAACAAGCACTGGAAAAATTATAAGACCACGATAGACTTAATTAGTATTATTTTTTAATCTTTCATGGTTTCAGACGTTTTTGCTATAACTATGTCGATTGTTATCATATAATTAACCAAATGTTTATATTTCCACTAATACACTTCATTTTATGATAAAAAGTATTTTTTTTATATAAAAATATATATACTTTATTCTACTTAAGAAAATTAAAAAAGAAAAGAGAACGAGATGAAAAAAATCAGTTTTTTTTTCTTCTTTCTTCCATGGATAATAGTAAATTATACGTCTGGTATACCATATATATATAATGGTATACTATTATATACAAGAACAGCGTAGCTAAATATTCTTTATAAACGTAATTTATAGTTCATAATTTTAATTGAAGTCATAAGTTACAGTCAGTACAATAAAGTATGCGAATTTTTAATGAGCTTCCACCTGAGCTGCGTAACATGAAGCAAGCACTCGTAAAGTCTTTGTCACGTTACTCGAGTTACGCGTATGCTGCAGAGACGAGACTATTTACGTGTAAATTTAAATTGGATACTTTTAAGTCTTCAATAGTATGATGAGCTTTTTTTTTTTTTTTTTTTTTTTTTTTTTTTTTTCATAATTATTAGTTTGGTTGTTAATTTTTTATATGTATATTTTAAAAGTTCTTTCCTTCTTTTTAATTTTAAATTTTATCTTACACTTAATTTTGTGAGTAGATTTTCATTGGTGATAAGTTTAATGTAATATAAAAATTATCTAGTTGCAAAAAAAAAAAAAAAAAAAAAAAAAAAAAAAAAAAAAAAAAAGTGATTCTTATTGTAATTGTTGAGAAAAGGAAAAAAAATGCTTTTATCCTGCATGAATATTTGAAAGTGACAGTTTTGTGTTATCTTGTCTTCTTCTTTGTTGTTTGAATAATAATAAGAAAAATATTTCAATCCTCTGGGAAAGACAGTCGTTTGTCACATAAAAAAAAAAAAAAAAAAAAAAAAAAGAGCAAATCTAAAAATTCAAACCTGAAGAAATAAACATTTCTTTGACGTGAAAGCATTATTCGAGAAAAGAAGGGGGGGAGGTAATGGAAAGTTAAAATTCTAGTACCTCAAAACATTTTTTTTTTTCAATTTTTTATTTCAGTGTTGCCTTGGATTTTGGATTTGACAAAATTTAATGCTTGGTTAAATTCAAGACTGAATTGTTTCCAAAAAGGAAGCTAATATTTATCAAACTTTGCCTCTTTTTGATTTTTTTTTTATTTTTTTTTATTTTTTTTTTTGTAAATAGCACTCTAGAAAATTTAAAGTATGAGGGAATACATGCCCATGATGAATTCTCGGGTGCACGAAGGTGAAGGGGGCGGATAGTTTTTATAAGCAGGGCAATGATTTAATTATAATGTTTGTCATAAATTTAATTAAAAAAGAAAAATGAAAAAACGTGCATTTTTATTATTATCATCAACTATTATCGCTACCATTTTTTTCTTTATTAGTTTGTGGGTATAGTGAAAAAAAAAATTGTTCCACTAACTGGAAATTGAGAATTATTTTTATATTTAAAACTAAAATGCAACTTATATTACAATATAATATTTTGGTATATACAAAAGAACAAACAAGTAAGTTTAAATATAAATTACAAGCATTTTTTTTTCTCTCTCGTATTTTTCTTTTTCTTTTTCCAAGGCTAATCTACTATACACTATATATACTTTTTCTAAATGAAAAGGTTTAATTGAGTAAAAACAACACACACGCACGAGGTATGCTTTTGTAATTATTTTATTTATTTTTAATCTGGCAAATGGAGTTGAAAGAGGGAAATAGAATAGATCATGGTGAGTTGTAGAAACGTGAGGTCAGAGAACGTAAACATGAATTATGCAAGTGAAAGGATATAGAAAAACACACAACATTGGAGTCGATATCAATCATTGAGAGAGAGAGAGAGAGAGAGAGAGAGAGAGAGAGAGAGAGAGAGAGAGAGAGAGAGAGAGAGAGAGAGAGAGAGAGAGAGAGAGAGAGAGAGAGAGAGCACGTTATATAATTTTGGTTCAGCAACAAATTTCTTTATAATATTCAATAATATTTCTTTTTCCATGCATAAAAAAAATATATTACCCAACAAATATTTTGGTACAATTTCAAGTATAAATACTTTTTAAATAATAAAATTGAATTCTATCAAGTGTATAATTTGATATATTGGACATGCACTATATAACAACTATATTATTTTATGTTATTGATATATATAGATTGAAATATGATATTATACTATTGTAAAAATGACATATAAACTGTATTCGTGTCGTCATGTAAACTAAAAATTATTACAAATCTATGAAATCACGTTGTTAAATCACAGTTTATTTTATATACTCGCTTGACATTTTTTATTATTATTATTTTTTCATATTTTATTTCGTTGGAGTGACGCATGTGGTATACAAATCAAATTATTGGCTGGCAATGTAGCGATGGCTTTAGCAATTATCGTAACATCATTACATATTGATTGTATAACGCTTCTCTCTCTCTCTCTCTCTATCTGAACATTTTCAAGTTTAAATAGATTTGACGCTTTTTTTTCCTCTCTCCCTATCAATAAAATAAAATTATAAAATACATAAATAATTTAATAAAAATAAATTCAATGGTAAATAGTGTTAAAAGAAATTATTTTCGTTATAAAATTTATAATAATTTTATATGTAATATTATGTTATATGCATACAGGGTAATAGGATTTAATGTGATTTTTATAAATCTATACTATAACCTTCAATATAATCTTCAGTAGGTATTTTGAGCTTGAGCATATATTTTGTCATTTGATTCGTGAAGCTTAATATATATATTAACATAATATGTAATTTGCTCTTTCACAACTAATTCACCGCACTTCATTGGTTTTTTAGTAGATTTTATTCCAAAAACTATTTTTACAAGCTATATGATGTCATCCTAATGTTTGGTATACGATTTTTTTTTTCTATAGTTAATGAGGAAGGTGAATTTTTTTAACCCCCACTTTTTATGACATTTTTGAAAAGAGCGTTAAAAATTTTTGAGGTGCTATTTTTTCTTAGAACTATTGGAGCATGGGAAGTATTTTTAATTACTTTTTGAAAATAGACCTTGAAAGCCTGTGACGTCATCAATCGGGCATTTATTTCGGAAAGTATTGACTGTAGAAAGTTCAGTAGCCTGTTTTTTGAAATCCTGAGAACGAGCTAATTTCCTTAAACTGGTTACTGAACCTAGAACGATTAGTATTTGCCGAGAAAAAATTGGACTGATGACGTCACAGGCTTACTAGGCCGATTTTCAAAAATTAATTAAAAATACTTCGCATGCTCCAATCGTCCTAAGAAAAAATAGCACCTCAAAATTTTTTAAAGCTCTTTCCAAAAATATCATAAACTGAACAAAAAAATTCAATTCACCTTCCACATTGAAGCTATAGTATATCATGCTGAAGTAGACGCATTTTTGTTATAATTCATCATGAATGTTGATTGAGTTCAAGTTTAATGTTTAATATTAACAATTTCTAAACTTAAACTTAAAGAAATAGACAAGAAGAAAACATTAGCAAAACATCACAAAACACTTGGTAGGATTTACATAAATAACTTTAGTTAGTCTAAAAATCCAACTGTAGCGCCATAGCAGAGATCAGAAAAATTCGACTTATGCAACGCGCACAACATTTCTTTACTAATTTTTGCCTGATTACGTCAAAAAACAGGAATAGGAATAGTCACGCAAATAGCATACGTAATAGTATTTTCAAGCTACCTTGGGGGGCCACATTTACATGCTGGTAAAAATTGTCATCAATTTTGGAGATCCCATTTTGCGTTAAATCATTAAAAAGCACATGTTGTTTCATGAAGTCTATGGTTTTAAAAGCTGAGCTTGGGGCGCAGTAGTATGCGTGCTACTTTGACGTTTGAGATATCAATAGTTCGTATTTCAGTGGGTGCATGTTTTTGTCAAGGGCTATGTTATGCACTGAATGCACTCTCGTGTTTTCTGCACGTTGATGCCCTTGCGTATGCCAGTGTGTAAAAGGCAAAGCATTGGGAGAGGTGTTTAAAATTGACAATTGATAGGGTATTCATGTCTCCGGCCAGTCCTGGCCCTGGCAATGATATGGTAGTGACCCATACTAAGTCAGAGGTATCTCGGGACGGTTCACCAATCCACCTTATTTCTTTCATTTCTTTTACATTACACGTTGTTGGGTTTATCCTGTTGTGTGGTATAAAATTTATTTTCATTTTAATGATAAAAATTATGGCTCAAATTCTAAGAGGAACTATATAAAAAATTAAAATGTCAAAAATTTAGAGTAAAATATTATTATGTAATAATAACATGATATTATATGCTAACTATTTCAGATTTTTAAAAAAGTTCTGTTTAAAAAGGATAATTTTGTGTTAAATAATAATGAAATTTCAAAATATACGTTTGCTTTGGGTCATCAAAAAATAATACACCTTGTCATTCAAGGTAGTGTTGATGGATAGAATGTGACTCCCTATAAAATTTAATGACGTCACAAATGTCAGTTAAAATATCATTTCCATACTATAAAACACATGATCCAACAATTTTTTTCCTTTAACATTGACAATATATATTTTTTAATTATTCTAAAAGTAATTACGAAACTTTTTTTTTTTTTTTTTTTTTGTATAGTTGTTGCATTTTTTACGAGGCGTCCCAGATTTAAGTTTCGTAATAAAGTGACTAGCATCTGGTGCCGCAAATAACTTTATTCAATACAACAAAAAATAGCAGCCAGCTATATAAAACATTATTAACAATAAAAAAGATGAGTTAAAAAAGTTTTCCTACAAAAAAAAAAAAAGGCATAGTGTTATTTTATAATTTCAGTTTTACATTTTAATAAAGTTTTTATGTTTTATAGTTTTAAAAATTGCGCATGCGTTTGATTTCTGAGAAATATTTTTCGTGAAGTTGCATTTTTTTTAAAGAATATTATACTCTCTCTCTCTCTCTCTCTCTCTCTCTCTCTCTCTCTCTATCTCTCTAGGGAATAAAATATTATACACAAATATTGCTTTTTAATTAATTTCAGTCAAAACTATTCGCTATACTTTCAATCAAAAACAACACCCGTATTTTTAAATTATAATTTATCTCTTTAAATTTATTTCTATTTTCACAAAAATTTACAATACATACATATTTCATAAGTATGACGAAAACGCAAAGGAGAATGAGGATTTAAATTAATTTGTTTTCTATTAGGGAGAAAAAAAATAATGGATAAACAATTTCATCAAAGAGTCTAATGAGATTAAACATTACTTTAAGTTGTTAATGTTTATTTATTTTATTAGAGCATGGGACGTTGACACTTCAAGTCCATTAAATCTAATTACATCTCACAATAGTTTCATTCCAGGAAACAGGGCTGTTAAACTGACGAAATACAATTTTTCTGTAAATTGAGTTATATAATATATTATATATATACAACTTAATTACAATTTCTAAACATTAGTGATGATACTAGTGATGATTAAATATTTAAGTAAAAATAACCTCATCTACCATGAAGAAAAAAAAAAAACGTTACCTTGAATAAAAAGTTTCCATCCCTTTTTTACGTAAAGTAAGTTTTAAAAATTAAGTCTCGTGCAATTTTAACTAGATCACTATAGTATTTTTCTTTGTAAATTCTCTCTCTCTCTCTCTCTCTCTCTCTCTCTCTTTCTCTCTCTCTCTATCTCTCTCTCTCTCTCTCTCTCCCTCTCAGAGTGTTTTGATTTCTTAAAGTTTCTCCACAAGTCATGTTGAATAATGCAGTGAGTCTGGTTGTTGTATTAGCATTCTTTATACTAGTGCTTTTGACAGAGTTTTTTTTTCCTGAACATGAGAAGAACAGTATAATGAATTTATATTTTACCCTTCTTTGTAGATGTATATGGAAAAAATACATATATAACCATTTTCAAAGTATTGCAAGTTTTTATATTACAATATTATATAATGTATTTTTTTTTATTCAAAATCAAAGAGGAAAATGACAATAAAAATAACCTACAATGAATGAAATGTGTTTTAGAGATTACGATATTATTGTATGTGGTTGGAGACCACAATAATATGCCGAGCGAAAATCTATGGATTCTCTAATTGCAAAATGTAATTAATATTTCATGCTTGCTTTTGTGGTAACATTAAAACTGTATAAACATACATTTATGTTTAATATAATATTGAATCCGCAGGTTTGTTAAATGCGATTAACCACATTTCAATTGAATTACAATTTGCAACCTCAAATTATGCTATATATTTTATATTATTATAAATTTTTATATAAGTATATAAAAAAAAATATTACATTTCATATATATCCTAAAAACTTTTTATATACATATACACTCCATTAAATAATATATTAAATGTTAAAAAATAATACAACTTATAAACTATTTAATGAACTTTAGGGTCTTTAATTTGATTTATAACCATTGCCAACATTGATCTTATTATTTGTTTCTCTGTCTTTTTTTTTTCTCGTTCATTTTCTTTATTTATTTCCCGTTCTTAGAGAGAGAGAGAGAGAGAGAGAGAGAGAGAGAGAGAGATGTAGACGAATATAAAAGAAATTTATAAATTTGTGAGCAATAAAATAGCGTACTTCGTTCAAACTATGTTTGATCTATTTGACTTATTTTTTGTTAAACTTTATCTAATGGTGTAATTATTAATTAATTATAGTTATAGTAAACTAAACAATAAACTAAACTATGTAATGTGTATGCGGTGTGACTATATAGTAAGACCACAACAATTAGAGCGACAATCTACATTCGAAGAACAGAAAAGAAGTAAATGTTAAATTTGTGCAAACATATATGATATCCTCTTTATGTTGAGTATAAATTAGGTTGGTAGGTAGGTAGAGAGATGGAAAGAGAGAGAGAGAGAGAGAGAAATAAAAAATCGTAGAAGTAACTAAGACGTATCCTCACACACATACTAAATGTTTATGTCATCATCAATCATGATGGTCTCCAGCTCGCATGTTCTCAACAAGAAAAAAAAAAACCCATATAAAAACAAATATCATTTTCTTACATTTTAGCGCATTTGATGCCACTATAGAATAAAAACAAGCAAATATATTATTTGAACTAATATGTACAGTTCAGTGCTGGTTTTATCTTAAGGCGGGAAATCAGTTACTGCGGGATTTGACTAAAAAAACTGTAAAGACAGAAAAAGCTAAAATTTTGCACAGTGATACATTAGGATATGGTATCTTCAAAAATGTAAAAATTTTGGTAGGTCACCATGCTAGATTTTTAATTATGATTTTTTAAAGTTCTAGTCCCATAAGAGCCCACCTTAATTTCAATAGTTATTTTCCCTCTTATCTGATGGTCACGGGTTCTGAAAATTTTATCATAGATAGCTGTTACGATTACCTTTCAAATGGCATCGAACATTTTTTAAGTTTTCTTTTTAGATTTTGAGATACAAGCCATCTATATACAACCCTTAAAGTAAAACTGAGTAAAAAGAAATCATAAATATATAAAATGTAGAATAGACTGAATATATATATTTCATTTTTATAATTCTTAAATTAAATTGAATAATTAGCTTATTTTTAAAAAAATATTAAAAGTTACTAAAACTTGTTAAAACTATCAAATAATGAGTTAACACCATAATATAAAACTTGATTATCTTGTTTTGCAATATAGCATGCTTTCTCATTAAACTAATAAAAATGAATGCACATCAATAATTATGATAGGGTTTGAGATTTGAGGTCAAATTGTTACATTTAACAATATAATAATTACAATACAATAGAACATAATAACAATTTTTTGTTTTCAATATTGTTGCGTGTACGCTACACAGCGTACAAATATGTTGTTAAGCAGAATTATATTCATGTAATTAAAAAAAAAAGTATTTTTTATCCCGTATGATATAAATGCAGCATCAATTACGTAACTTTTTTTTTATATCCATGTGGAGACTTAAAAAAGTAATTACAATAAGACAATAAAGTATATTTAATAATGTTTGTAGCACAATTCAACTGAGATTTTGTGTATAAACTTTTATAATTTTTAAATCATAATTTGTGTAACTTGAGCACAATATAGCTTTGACGTTGGGGAAAAAAGAATGATGGAAAAACAAATTTAAATAAACATTTTGACAAATTAAATTTTTCATTCTGCCACATGAAAAAAAAAAAAAAAAAAAAAAGCACGAACTAATTTTCTAATTACACTTAATTAACAAATGATATATAAAATTTACATTTCAATTGTAAATAGTATTCCCTTAACAAATAATTTTAAATTTAAATAAACTTTGTCATTACTTAATTAATTGTTTGACATTTTCAAATTAATCAGCTAAAAAAATATATTATATTACAGTGATTTACTTAAAGCCATAGACCACATAAAACAACATGACTGTGCTTTTTAATGAATAAACACGAAATGGGATCTTCAAAACTGATGACAATTTTTACCAGAATGTTAATGTTGCCACACGAGAGAGCGTGAAAATACTGTAAAGTATGCAATTTGCGTGAAAATTCATGTTTATGACGTCAGAAACATGCAAAAATTATAATGAAAATGTTGTGCGGGTTGCATAAATTGAATTTTCTGATCACTGCTACGGGGCTACTGTTGGGTTTTGAGACAAACTGAAGTTATTTATGTAAATCCCATCAAGAGTTTTGAGATAATATAAATGCTTATGTTTTTCTCTGGTCTATTCCTTTAACATACACCAAATTGAGCTCCAAAATTTAGTTGAAACTCTATATATAAAAGTGACTTTATAATTAATAGAATTAATAGAAAACCGAACAACGACCGGACCCTAGAGAGAGTCCATAGCTATTTATTTATTGTTCATCGTATATAATAATAATAATTATAATATAAATGTGAATGTAAAGATAGCACCAAGTTCATACAGGTAACTACAGTGTGAAAGTCACTCTTGTAATCATTACCTAAATTTTCTATAATGTTAACGTTTAGTTAATTTCATATAAAACTTTAACGATAACGTTAACTCTAATTTGTCCCATACTATAACGTTACCTTTAACGTTAACTTACGTTAACTATAACGTTAAAAGTTTTTTTAGACGATATGTATTTTTTATGATTATTCATAAGTTTAATAATTTATAAAGTTAATACATTACTTATATTTACTCATTATTAATAAAAAGGTTAATTTTATTTATCATTTCTCTCACCTCGTCAGTTGATATTGTTTTTTTAGTCAGTAGAAAGTAAAAATTACTTTCATTACTTTCAAAAAGTAACATTTTAGTTATCGCTATGTTAACTTCAATTTTTGTTAATGTATAACTATAACGTTACTTTTTTCAATGTTGTTAATCTATATAACCAGTTAATGTAATAGTTAACTTAACGTTAACGATTTTACGTTAACGACTACAAGACTGGTGTAAGTATTTGAACTTTTCTTTTTGTTAATTAACCTTGACGTATACTATATGTTTATTTTATACGATTGAAGGAATGAGCCGAGAAATTAAGAAATTGTAATTTAAATTCAGTAATAATACCTATAATTAATACGTAATAATGTAATAATACTAAAAAATTTTCATTGAAGAATATTTTTAAGTGACTACAAAATAGTACTTTGCTATAATGTCTTTTTAAGAAGAAAATTTATATAATTTTCTAAATTATTTACATTCAAATCTTGAATAGCTCTTTAATTTTTTACTTTACTTTTATCATATCTTTAAAACAATTTTTTTTTTATTAAAAAAGTATGTAATAAAAGTTAGCTAACATTCCAACTGAATATATACATACTTTTCGCAACAGTTAATTATGAAATTGCTTTTGTATAGCCCACGGATATAATATAATGGTTACATTAAATTTTTTTTTATTTTATATATATATATATAATTTTTTTACAAAAAAAATATTTAACGTTATTCTTTTTTATTATTCTCTCTCAATTATATTTAATTGTTTTAAAATCCTTTTATTTAGATTAAAACATATGCTCGTATATTTTATACTAATATATACTTTATATAGAAATATTACACGTAAAATATATATATTATGGTAATTATACCTTGAAGCTAAAAAAAATTTAAAATAAAATTCTTGTTATACATTACAATACATTTTTTATGATGTAAATGCGATTTTAGTTATCCCATTTTACCAATATTATATTAAATTAATTTGTAAAAAATTTATGTTCAATATCTGATACGAGTTTTAAAAATTACCTATACAAAGTATACATTTTTATTACATATATATGTATATGAATTTAAATGTTTAAAATAGTAATTTTCATTTCTATAGTATACTGAATTGTATGTGATACTAAATTACTTATATCTGATAATTATACTGTATATTGTTTAATGTATTAAATTAATAAAAACTATGCCTCAGAGATTCATAACATAGTTATGTATATTATACTCTACAAATCGGGATGTGTTCCCCTTTTATATATATATATATATATATATACACACACACATATATATATATATATATGTGTGTGTGTGTGTGTGTGTGTGTGTGTGTGTGTGTGTGTGTGTGTGTGTATGTATATGTTTACAAATTATTAAAACGAAAAACATGGTAATATTAAATTAAATCTATCTTGTGATGCTTTTTGCATCAGTAAATAACAAAAAAAGAAAATATAATATATCATGCCGTGAAAAAAATTATTTCGTTTGTCAATGTTATGGATAAAATAAAATAAATTATTATTGCTCGCTGGTAGTTTTTCATGTATAAACTTTCGTTTATATATTAATATTCCTTTTCGTTTGTAACATACATTTTTTGCATGCAAATATTACATTAAATGTAAGATATACGACACACAAATTCCTTTGTCGATAAAAATTGATATCAATTAAAATAATTTGGTTATTTAAATACGTAAAGAGAAATTAAGCAGGTAAATATCTCATAAATTCAGTTATTTTTTACCTTCATTTTTAAATTTATCTGTGAAGAATAAATAGCTTTAATTTTTTTTTTAATTTATATAAAAAAAATGAATATTTTTGAATTTGTTAAATAAAAACTAGAAATTTTTTTATTTTTTACATGCATTACTATTATTTATTATACAGTATAATCTTGTATCATTATACTCGTAGAAAAATTTGCAGCTGTACTTGATTTTTTTTCTAGTATTGTAAGTTACATTTTTTTTAGAAAAACTTCTTTAATTTCTCATGGGAAAATGAATCAGCTTCTATAACGTTATTGTGGCTTACTTAAATATAATCACTTTCATTTTCTTTAAAATTATATACTTTAAAATAAAAAATATATTAATAAATTTTTGTGATTCAATTTTTGTTTTGATTAGAAATTTTAACATGTAATTAGAAGTCGGTTTCATTTCCACGCATTAAATGGAAAATATAACACACATATCATTAAAATTATTATTTAGAGTTGGTTATTATTCATGTTTTGCAAGTTTTAAATTAAATGTATTTAAGACAAAAAGATGACTTACCTGTGACGAGCACACTGATGAAAAGAACAATAGATGACGACATGTCACTCTATTGTCGTAGATATTGCACTAAAACTGACGAGGCAACTAATTAATTGAGCATCGCTTGTCACGATATCACTCGGTAACTAAGATTTATGTATAACTCCCAGCTGTAACAAAAACAATATTTATATTAAATTAATTAAAATATTAATTAAAGTATTTGAAAGAATTTTGTCCCATAAAGGAAAATTTCAAATTTGTCAAAAAAAAAAATAATAATAATAAATAAATATTTGAGAATATAAAATAAAAAACAACATATTTAGTAGCACAAATAGTGTAATTATAGTAAAAATTGTAAAAAGCAAAAGTTGTGAATGAACATAGTATCGAAGTTCGTACTCACGTGTGCTAGTGAGAGCAGGTGGATCCACGTCTTTGTAGAACGAGGGTTGCCGAGCGTCTGATACACACCACATAGCACGAGTGAGCACCACTACCCTCAATACCGCGCATGCGTAACCCACCCCTCGTACCCAAATAATCCCTCCGATATCATAATAAATATCAAGTACTGAACGATTGTCCATCTGTGCAGCATATTTTTATTTCATCTTTTTCTTTCTCATATGGTATTCTCTTAAATTTATATATATATATATATATCAAGTTTTTTTTTTTTTTTTTTTTTTAACAAAAGAAAAAAATAATAGTAAATTTTTCTCCAATTTTTTATAGTAAAGCAAAAGGATATAAAAAGAAAAAAATTATAAATAAATAATAATAAAAAAAAACTCAGTTCATTTCTGTTTCTATTATATTTTTTCCAGTATAACTTTATTATGCTGAGCTGCCAAATAGGAAGAGAGAGAGAGAGAGAGAGAGAGAGAGAGAGAGAGAGAGAGAGAGAGAGAGAGAATCAAATAGTTTTTTCTATAGTGCAAATTTGCCCTTTTTATAGAATTATTCTCATAAAACCTACTTTTGCAAAGCATGAGGATACATTACATACTATAGCAATTTTATTAAAACATAAAGTATATTATACTTTCATTACTTAATTCCACTTATGTGTGATTAGTAAAACATAACTTACGTGATAATAATAATTTATGTTTTACTTCTATAGAAATCAAAAGCTTTAGAAATAATTAAAAAAAAAAAAAAGAAAAAAAAGAAAGAAAGCAAATTGATATTATATCGAAAACTGCAAGTACGTTTGACAAATTCAATTTTAGTATTAGATTACTGTCTTAGAATAATAGGTTTCGGATACATTGTAAAAGAAGTAAGATAAATTTAACTTTATATTATAACATAAAAATTATACAAATGATAAGGTCCGGGACTTAATGGGAATTAAAATTTTGATTTTCATTCTTGTGTTTCCTATGCTAGACTGGTGTTTCTAAATAAAAAGTCATATAGCTCGTTTAAAAAGCTATGTGATGTTAATTATGGATGCTTTTTTTTTAATTAAAAAAAATTAAATGAGATTTGTAATTCACAGAAACGGTAACATCCAGGGTAAGGGTGAATTGAGACTATTTTATGATCACCTCTTAATTTTTCTTTATACCAATGTAGGATTACGAACATGTTTTCTTGCGTCAAGATCATTTCTAAGTGGTCAAAAATGTTAAAGTAAATTTTGGTATACGTTTAGAGATTATCATTATTCTGAGTACAATGTAACACCTAAAGTGACCAATATTTTTTTACTAATATGCTTTTATGAATCCTTGGAACGTCTCACTGAGGGGTCACACACACATATATATATATATATATATATATATATATATATATATATATATATATATATATATATATATATATATATATATATATATATATATATATATATATATATATATATATATATATATATATATATATATATATATATATATATATATATATATATATATATATATATATGTATGTAAGTATGTAATTGCCTTTATACAATCACATGATTTTTGTGCAGAAAATATTTCAGTGGCTAAAATCAGGCAAAAGTTACAAAACATTCCATAATTTACCCTGGGTCCAAGGTAATAATACCGCTGGTAGCTGTTGCTATTATTTAAACAATTTTAAAGTAGTAATATTTTCAATACTTGAGAATTTTATTGATTAAACATGTTAAGTCACTAAAAAAAATCGTTGTAAATAAAATATTAATTTCCCTAAGGAGTCCCATAATAAGTATTTTTTTAAAAACATCAGGAACATGGAAATAATTAATTACGTTGATTATTTATGCTGCATTTGTGTCCATATAGCATAAATTAATTAATTAGCGTTAATTAATGACGATACTAAATTAAACAACACAAATAATTTTTATGCTGCACAAGATACTGTATATTTATGCTATGTAACATAGAAATTGAGAAGTTTAGTATAACATAATTATGCTGTATTGAACAAATTGTGCTGAAAATGGGCTAGCTTAATTATTACGTGTTTATTTTTGTCTGTGAATAACACTATGAAATAGTATTTTTTTTAGAGATTTCACTTTGTGTATGTGTGTATGTGTGTGTATGTGTATGTGTGTGTGTGTGTGTGTGTGTGTGTGTGTGTGTGTGTGTGTGTGTGTGTGTGTGTGTGTGTGTGTGTGTGTGTGTGTGTGTGTGTTTTAGTTTTTTTTTTTTTTTTAGTTTAGTTTTGGTTTCGTTTTGTTTATAGTTTATACAAAGGCCTGAGTAACTCTGAAGGTGCATTTTTTTTTATATATAATTGAAAGGTGTATGCTATATGGTTACTGCTGACGTCAGCATTGCATTAATATTGTGACTGATCGGTTCCTGGAAACTGGAAATAATTGGAACAGATTGTAACCAATATCAGATTTTCTCATTTTCAAAGCAAATAACTTTACTGTAAAAAAAAAATGGTATAACAAACAAAATTTTAACGTTATGTTTCCCACACAGAGTAAGATGCCAATACAAATCATTATTCAACTTTATGTACTTGGTAGTAATATAAAAATGTAAAAAAAAAAAAAAAAAAAAAAAAAAAACTGTTTTATACACTTTTTTTCTTAACTTTTATAATCTGATTTTATAAAATTTATGTTCTAACATTCTTCTGACACTACTTCTTCTTCTTTCGTATATTTTTCCTATTTATTCTAGACTTTTTTTATTCTCGTAGAATGAAAATAAAACAGAGAGGATTGAAATAAAAGAACGAACGTATCCCTTAATATCCTTTTTCCTGTGTGTAGAACAATGGCAGTAGTGGTTTGGTTTGGCTGGCAGCAGAGAAGCAAAGTGAGAAAGAAAAAAAAAAACAGAGAGAAAAAAAAAAAAAAAAAAAAAAACGAAACGAAACGAAAGAAAAAGAAGGACGGTGGTTGGCAAAGCACGTTCAGCTTGCAGCGGGCACTCTAGGGAACGTGCACAAGTGGCCGTAGTCTCTCTCTCTCTCTCTCTCTCTCTCTCTCTCTCTCTCTCTCTCTCTCTCTCTCTCTCTCTCTCTCTCTCTCTCCACTGTATTTGTTTTGTACTACTACCACAATGTACACGGAGAAAAAATAGCACTTCACTTCTTTCATTATAGTGCATTGCTCATGAAATGTAACTTCAATTTGTGTTGATAACTAAAATGAGATCAAAACTCTCGAGGTATGGATTTTGTCCCTCCACAAGTTTTTAATTTGATTGGGGGTGTGATTAGTTAGACACGCAAGAAAATTCACGCAAATATATGTATGCATATATAGTGGCATATGGCTCTTCCATTAATATTGACTTTAGGAATGCGAAATTTGGAGATTATAAAAATTTACCTTATATCTTATGATTACATGGACTTTTAAGTGCCATAAATTCTTAAAACTGAATTATTATTTAACGTGATTAACCTTAAAAATTAAATTTATATAACATTATGATTTGTGCGATCTAATTATTGTTCTCTTCTTCATTCGATTTTTCTTTTTCATTATTTTTTCTTCTTCTTCTTCTTCTTCTTCTTCTTCTTCTTCTTCTTCTTCTTCTTCTTCTTCTTCTTCTTCTTCTCTCTCTCTCTCTCTCTCTCTCTCTCTTTTTTTTTTTTTTTTTTTTTTTTTGTCTTCCATAGGAGAAGAGAAAAAATACCACTTGAATCTTATTTACCAAGCAAACAGCAAGTTAATTATAATTACTTAACGTTTATAAAGTAAACTCTCAAAATAAAAGTTTGCAAAAATCAATTATAAAGTTTATAGTACGTGTGGTACGAAATTTCAGTTAAACATTGTAATAATATTATTTTACGTTGCGAATATTAAAAATATTTTTAAATTTCATGTAAACTGTAAGAGCACAAACACATATTATAGATGAAACGAGTAATCACACAACATACAGTAAAAGCTATTCAATTGATGGTCACGAAAATTTTCAAGCCATTCCACTGAACGTATATTTGCGTGCAAATGAGAAAAGTAGAAAAGTTGAATCCATCTGGGAGTTTAAATCTCATCCACACAAAAACGTTAAATTTGAATATTAAAATTTTATGTTAGAATAAAACTTTTGTGAATTCAATTTTCTCTAACGTCGCACGCAGCGCCATACAAAATGAGAAGAGCTGTTTCCAAATTTAATGTTGTTTTTTTTTTTTTTTTTTTTCTTTGCTAAGGAAATAATTTTGTTTGCAAATCCCACAGCTGCTTTGCTTTTTATAATGCAAAAGTTTTACCAATAATAATTTCCATTTTATGATTGTGTTCATTAAAAACAATGCTTTTTATGTTCTCTTTTAAATTTTATTTGCAAATTATTTCATTTTTTATTTACAAAAAGTGCGTTTAAATATAAATAAAAGCTAATAAAATAAAAGTCATATATTTCTTGAAATAAAAGGTACTTGTTCAACATAACGTAATCATAGATGAAACGACAAGTATTCTTAATGTAATAAATCTACATACATGTCAACAAAAAGATGCCGTACTATTTTTTGTAATACTGGATTATATATATATATATATATATATATATATATATATATATTATATATATAAATGTGTGTGTGTGTGTGTGAAAAAGGTCATAAAATATTGTACATGATAATGCATAATAATATTTTAATATTTTTAGTAAAATGCGTTTTACGTAAAGTAAATATGAATAATAATTATAACTATAATACATGGAAAAATTTTAGAGTGAGTTGTTTATGAAATTCAATATATATAAGCATTAACACTTCAATTCATAACCAAATTTTAAATTCAGATATCAGAATATAAAATGTAAAAACCGCAAACTATTTTACAAATCACAAATCATGAAACTTTATAAGTGTATCATATATACAGTAGCAATGTATTATTTATTTGTAAAATTATTTTTAAATCTGTACTTGATAAAAATTTCTTAAACTCTATTTTTTACAAATTTAAATATAAGAAAAGCTAAATTTAATTTACAGCCGATAGCTTTAACTTTCATGTAGAAATTGTGCATAAGCTTCGATGCCAATGGTGTACATGAAAATTGTACCCCTTCTTACCCCTCCCCATCCCCCGAAACACCCCGTTAGAATATCGCACAGATTGCTTTCCACTGAACAAATATGTTCCAATATTCACACAGCAGGGGAATCGTTTTTCACATCGCCTCAAGATAAATCACAAAATATATCCCGACATTCTCAACTCAATGTTCATATAAAAATATCCACAGATACAAACTTTTCTCTCTGTATATGTATATATATATTGATAATATTTTTTATGTAATCTCAGCATATATAATAATAATAAATAAAAAAGGGAGAATATTTCGATTTAAAAAATATAAAAAATATCTTCCTCCACTTTTTTTCTTCTTCTTCTTTTTTTAAAAGCTATATAGAATTGAAAGCAAAATCAATTTACAAACTTTCTTTTGATCTGTCTTGTCAATTTTATTTTGATTTAATTTATATATAACGATCGTATATAGTATGTATATAGTCGAGTGTTGTCAGTTTATACACACAATTCTTTAACAAATGAAATTCTGTTTTTCATTTATGCGAACAACGAGATGAGATTTTAGCTTATGTATTATATATTTTTTTATATGAAATATTGAGTGCTTTTGTGTTCATACTGATGTCTATATTATATTATATACTATGAGCACCAATTTCTCTTGAAAAACATGGCTGAAATTTGTAACGAAATTATAGCAAAAGTTAGTTTATTCAAGTAAAAAGGAAATAAGATAAGAATGTTTAAAATATATTTTTCATATTATAATTAAAAAATAATATATATATATATATATATATATATATATATATATAATATTATATATATCGTCAGTCGGATATGCAAAGCTCGGATTAGGAATTTGAGTGTTTCTGAAGTTTGAATCGTCATAATTCAAAAATGAAAAGTCACAAAAAATTGAAATTATTTTTGTCGTGCGGCTTATATATCTGACAATACATTGTATTAATTTCATATTTTTATTTCAAATAGTTCGCTCACAATTCATCAATTAGTAAACTAAAACACCCTGTTTTTGCACTCTGTTCAAAAAAGTGAAATTAAAATTATTATTCCCTTGCAATAGTAAGCAATAAAAATTTCAAATTAATATCATACAGTCAAGAAATGTTGCTTATTCTTAATGTACAGTTGAAATATTTTTGCAAGCGACCCCTTTGCCAAAATTTGCAAAAAACGGATCTCGCGTTCTTTTAATGTTTTGAAGCTCAAAATTATTTTAGGGGCGCAATTTTGTATTCTTAAAAGATTTCTTTGCAATATACAAAGTTATTTTGAAATTAACTAAAATTTATGAATTAATTAACTTATAGCCCCTGTATTTACGCAAAAAGCAGTACATAAAATGCCTGATGGCCGCAACCAGCAGTACATTAAATTTTTAAAAATTCATTTAATATCATAGAAATAAGATATTTACATTATTAGCAAAAGACCATTTAAGAGATTCAAAATTGCACCCCGAAAATAATTTTGAGCTTCAAAACATTAAAAGAACGCGAGATCCGTTTTTTGCAAATTTTGGCAAAGGAGTCGCTTGCAAAAAAATTTCAACTGTATATTAAGAATAAGCAACATTTATTGACTCTATGATGTTAATTTGAAATTTTTATTCCTAACTGTTGCATGGGAATAATAATTTTAGTTTCACTTTTTTGCACAGAGTGCTAAAACAGGGTGTTTTAGTTTACTAATTGATGAATTGTGAGCGAACTATTTGAAATAAAAATATAAAATTAATACAATATATTGTCAGATATATAAGCCGCACGACAAAAATAATTTCAATTTTTTGAGACTTTTTATTTTTGAATTATGACGATTCAAAGTTCAGAAACACTCAAATTCCTAATCCGAGCTTTGCATATCCGACTGACGATATATAGCAAAGAAACTGTTCACTCGGAGTAATATTTGGAATGTTTAATACATTATAGATATTATAGTATGACATTTTAATATTTTCAAACGGAGATTGCATGTAAATATGCAATAAAATATATTGCATATTGAAAATAGTGCTACCGTCTGTAATAAGTTTTTTTTTATTGTCATTAATTATGAATTTATTAACTTTTCTTACAGGAACAAACTAAGTTTGATTATAATCATATTATTTTAATTATGTATTCAATAAAAGTATTATCAAAAAAAAATCATGAGCTTGAAACAAGAAGTTTGTAATTTTTAAATAATTTATTCTATTGTAGACAAATGTTTCATGACCCAAATATCAACTATGTCATGCAATATATATATATATATATATATATATATATATATATATATATATATATATATATATATATATATATATATATATATATATATGAAATATTGCTCAGAGAATTTATTTGATTTATTTCTATATATTTATTTGTTTTATATGATCTGCTATAGCATCTAACTATAGTACTACAATAAAAAAATGTTTTTTACAAACTTTATAGTTAAGTTGTTGCGCATTTTATGCAAATCTATTCATTTATATTGAAGCTATTTTATGCATTAGTAACTCTTAGTTTGAGTAAAAAGTATTTTGCATATTATGTTTTGTGTTAAGTGACGTCAAGTGGTGCGATATTTTAATTGTACAATAGATTTGATTGCGTGCAGTCTCAGTTTAAAACTATTAAATATTCATGTAATCAAACGTATTGAACAGTGTAAATATTGCCTCATGTGAACAAAAGACATTATAGTATTAGCTGGCAACTAGACATTTAATAAAAAATATCGTAAAAGAAAAATTAGATGGCTTTATTTCTTATAACACTGTCTTAAAGAAAATGTGCATCAGGGAGACATATATGCCACGTTTCTATTGCATGTAGCTGCCTCAGCAATTTTCCAGCTCTAGTTTTCAAGTATCCTTCTCTTTATGTCATTTTATATTAAGATTTTCTTTTCCTTCGATGAACTCGAATAATCTTTTTTTCTTTTTAACGTTTTTATTGTTATTTTTAACTTACTTCCCACTACTCAAGTACTTTGCTTCATTTCTTCATAATATTTTCCTCGATGTTTTTCTTGTTGCTTTAAAATTTGCACTATTAAAAGCTAATTTCAAATAAAATTGAAATTGTATATTTTATATAATATATATATATATATATATATATATATATATATATATATATATATATATGATAAAAAAAATCGTTTTTGTCTTACCTTCAATACACACATATACATACACAAAATAATGTCCTTATAATGTACGTATATATAACAATATACATTATATATTATAATATTGAAAAAACAAACATAATATTTAACCTTTTTTATTATTATTTTGACTTTACCTTACCTTTTTTTATTATTTTTTCCCTCTTCGTTTGATTGTCTTTTTTATGAATACTTGAAATTAATAAGCATGAAATTCATTATTAATTAGTTTTTCCTAGAACGTTTGAAGAGGTTCTTATACTGATATTAAAATATGAAATTATGAAACAAGAATTACGAAATGACGTCGAGATTGTTTATCTGAACATTTGTTCTCTAGAATATTTTCCACTTGCTTTTAATATCACTTTTTTTTTTAATAAAAAAGCATTAGCGCAAGGAACGTGGATTATTTTTTTGGACACATTTATAGGGCTGACAAAAAAAATTCTGAAAAATATTTTATGTCTAATATATTTATTTAAATTATTATAATTCATTTTTGGTCATAATAAAGTAAACAGAACGTGCATTACGGAAAAACTAAAAATAATAATAACTAAAAGCTAGGTGTTCATTTTAAAATTCCAAGCGCAAATATTGTGTGACTTATGCAACCAGTTGGTTACATAGGACAAGCGGGTTGCCAGCACTGCAGGATAAATATTACTCTCTGTGTTAGTTCTTAAGGCGGTGGGGGACCGACTTGGACCGGAAATAGCTAAAAGAAGAACTATATTTTCCCAATAATTTTTTGTACATTATTTAATTCCAATAAAACAAAACAAACACTATAATTTTCAAATAAAATCAAGTAAATTTAAATTATATATTTTGTATACCAAAAAAAAAATTTGAATGATATTTTTAACTGTAAAAAAGTGTCTTAATTTGACTAAAATTTCCCGCTCAAATTTAAATTTCCACATTTACATGTTATCTATAAAGTGTAATAACTTAAATATTGGATTTAGTGTTCACATGTTTGACATATAACTAAATTTTTAAGTAACATTTCTTCATTACTTTGTATTATTATTCGCAACCGTCCTATAGTTTGCTAGATATCAGTCGGTCACCTACCCCCTTAATAAAATAGTTAAAGCTTGGAAATTTAAGGACGTAACATTTTTGTATGTTTGTTTAAATATGTGTTCAATGAATAAAAGAACGAAAAAAAAGTCTGTAAGCAAACCTTACATTTTGCTCTTATTATTATATATTATTATTCAGTTTTTTTTTTTTTAATTATGTGGATTGTGGATATCATTGGATTAAATTGAATATAATACAACATAAAAGCAGTAATGCGTTTACTACGTACACCGCAAAGTGGTTTATTAAATCGTGGTTTTCAAAAAGCTCGTTGGCTTGCTGGCCTGCTTATACAGACCTCATTAAAATTTTACTCCCTCTTCTTTACTCTCTACTGTACATATACCTCGAAATAAAAATAACTGCTCACTTATATTGTGAATAGAATATTTTTCTCTCTCGCTTCTCGCTCGTTTTATAAACTTTTAAGGGCACACATTTCTTTCCACTGATTAAAAATATAATTTCTTAGAGCAAGTGTGTGTATATGTAAGTGTGTATAATATTCACACCTACTTAATAATATGGAGTTTGCTACATTACTTTTATATATATATATATATATATATACACATTTTTTTTTGTGTAATTAGGAAGGTGAATTGAAAATTTTTTGTTGAGTTTATGATATTTTTGGAAAGAGCTTTAAAAATTTGGAGTGAAATATTTTTAATTAATTATTGAAAATCGACCTAGTAAGCCTGTGACGTCATCAGACCGCTTTTTTCTTGGCAAATACTAATCGTTCGAGGTTCAGTAACCAGTTTAATGAAATCAGCTCGTCCTGAGGTTTTCAAAAAACTGGCTACTGAACCTTCTACGGTCAATAATGTCTGAAATAAATGCCCGATTGATTACGTCACAGGCTTTTTAGGTCGATTTTCAAAAATTAATTTAAAAAACTTCCCATGCTCCAATCGTTCTAAGAAAATATACTGCCTCAAAAATTTTTAACGCTCTTTTCAAAAATGTCATAAAAAGTGGGGGTTAAAAAAAAATCACCTTCCTCATTATATATTTTTTTATTTTGCTTGCACATTTATTTCCTATTTTCACCATCCTTATTTCAAAAGTATGCAAAATCAAGAAGAAAAACATAATATAAAATATTATATATAAACGTGACTAACTTCAGTACGCTATTTTCTATAAATGCTTAATTATTTTCTTTAAAAACTAATATAAAATTTATCAAAATTTAAGCATCGTAGCAATAAAATATATATACTCTGCTGTTTTAAGGTTATAGTTTTACCAGTATGATTATTTTATTATCATTATTATAAATTTTCATTGCATTAATTGCAATGCCTTGTTTGAGCTTAAGTAATTTTACTTGTTTCAGAGGTAAAATAATTAAGCACGAGATAATTTGTGACTGTCTTGCAGCGTGACATTCTTCTTGCTCTGGATCTCTTGAAATTAACTAAATATATCTATGGGGGAAAAAAGTATAATAAAACTTTAGTTACAATAAAGAAGGATACAAAAATTAAGAGCATAATTAAGTGTGTAATTTGAAATAATTTATTAGTTAGTTTATAAATTACAATGGTATAGGTTTTACATTATTTTTCTTATATTTAATGACGATTTTGTATATAGCTAAAAAAATTTCAGTCACTTCTCATAAAACAATGAAATTAATAGCCATCCTGGTTTTTAAATTATACACAAAATGTACATTATTGCCTTTTTAAAAGAACTTTTTAAAACTGCACAATGTTATTGATATTCCATTTGCTAAATCTTTTATTGTATGGACAATGACCATGTGTTGCATAAATATTTATTATTTATATACAATAAAAAAAAAAAAAAAATCCTTTAAAATGTACAGCCTTTATATTGGACATATAATAAATACACTCAAAACTTAGCTTTGATAATTGCATTCTCAAGGAACTACCATAGAATAATAAATAAATTATGATAAATTTTACCATATTTTTACATCAAATACAAGATCAGTGAATTTATTTTTTAAGAAGAAGAAAAATATAATAATAATAATAAAGTAGACCATACTTTAAACACCAAAGAAAAAATATATATAGGCATAGGCTATAGAAAATCTATATATTTAGTTGCTTCGAAATTTTGTAGTTTGTTTTCAAAGCGAGTAAATAAGTCCATTTATGAATAAAATTCAAATTTGCATATTTAAAAATATGCAAATCGACCGTAATGCAGCATAACTTATTAGATTAACTTGTTTTGAAAAATACAATCACAATTCAACTATTTTGAAAATTAATATGATTTTAATACAAAACTCTCATTAAAAATTGACATCTTTTAATTAAAATAAGTGGCAGGATTTTATAATATAGTGATATATATTTTGTGGTCAGGAACTATTTTGATATGCTTTCAAAACAATTAAGATTTCTCCTTAGTTTTATTGACAAATGGAATACCAATATGTGAATTAAATTATTTCATGTAACATTTAAGATTATGTACGACTTAACTCTCCCATAAGAAATCACATGAAAGTTTGAAAAATGATCACAAATGAGGTCGGACAAGAGCAAACATACATACTATAGATTTCTAGTGCACCTGTAACTTTTTGCACTAATTCTAAAAGAAAAAAAATCTTTACCTGCAATTTTTTATAACTACATTTAATATTAAAAAGATTTTTTTTTTAAATTTTGGTGGCCATAAAACAACAATATATGTATTTTTTTTTTTTTTTTAACAATATTCAAACACATTTTGGAATGAATACTAGTTTACTTCTTTTTTAAAATATATATTATATCACAAATATACTCATAATATTGGAAGAATTAAAGCAAAAATTAAAATTAATAAATATAAAATATACATTTTATCTATATAGCGATTTTGAATGTTTACGAAATTTTTTTTTTACATAAAATAAAAAATAAACAAACATTTAATGTGCAATGATTTTGTGTTACAAAGTGCTAACTATACATTGTATCTTAAATTAGCTTATAATAACATTTTTTTTTAATAACAATACACTAACGTAAGGGGGTTTGCATTTCAATTTTGTGGAATTTGAGCATAATTTTTTAACTTTCCAAATATTTTACACAAATTGCACCTTTTAATAAAAGTTTTACAAAATGAGCAAACATATTTTAATATTGTCAATTACTTTTGTATACAAATTTGAAAACTCAAATTTCTCAAAATTTGTGTAATATAAAAAGCAGCATAGAGCATAGTACAAATTGGATCACTTTTTTTTTTTTTTTTTTTTTTGAGGAAACAACAATTATTATTTATTATACCTACCAATTATGTTGTTCACATTTTTTTTTCTTTTTTTTTTCTTTTTTTTTTGGTAAAAAGTATTTTATAAATTTTTATACAATTAAGGTTTATTAGGCATATATATATTTTTTACTAGGCCTTTCCTAATAGAAAATATTCACATCACCTCAAGCTATATTATGTAAATAATAATAACATAATTAAAAAAAAAAATTGTTCGAAGTAGACAATTTATAAATTTGTTCATAGAAAATAAGATGTTTGCTTTTAAAAAATTTATATTCGTTATTTTTGCATTTGCATTTTATATGTGATGTTAGGTACTTGCTGTCAAAATTTTCAAAATTCTAATCAATCATAATAAAGCTATTTTACATTTAAGTATTATAGCCCAAAAGTATGCAACAAAACGAGATTTTAAGACCATAATACGTTTCATATAGGTCTACATATATTTTTTCTATTTTTAATTAGAATATTATATAGGCTGAGGTCACAACCAATCCATAAGAGCCTAAAATTAATTTAAGATGGGTATTTAAGTGTTGCAATACAGGGTGGGCTGCATGTATAAAAAGTAAAATAAGTTTAAAAAAACAAACATGGATAATCAGCCAATAAAATTTGTTTTGTGAAACTTTCTTGTTAGCTCCATTCCATCCTAATTTAAAAATTAATCAAGCTTTTATATTTATGCGAAACATATTATATAAAGAAAATACAGTATGGACTTTTTTTTTTTTTTTTTTTTTTTTGTCTACTGTAATTGTCATGAGAATGGGTTGACATAAGACTAGATTCTTGAACTGAAAAATGAGATGAAAACTAAAATAAAAAAAAAATAATAAAAAAATAAAAAAATGGTACATATATTATACATCATGGGGCAGAGAGCAACTTTTGTTCATCTGTTCTATTATGTACATAAAAAAAATATATATTTTAAGTAAGTTTTGGTGGTTCAATAACTATTGGAGTTGTGCTCTACAGAAGGTGAAGTCACAAAGTAGCAATTTTTTTGTTTCCATGAATAAAAAATAATATATTACAATCAAAATTTAGGAAATAAAATGTGATGCTCTGTGAATCCACCCAAAGTTACCTACTATTAAAACTAACTAAATCTTGGCTAAATTACCTGTTTAAGTTTTCAAAATTGATTTATTGTCTGACTTATGTTTAAGCACATCAAGACATTAATTATGTCATGATTACAATTATAAAAAAAATTTAAACCAGTCCATTTACTTTAAATGGTTGTCAAAAACTCAACTCTTGCATATAAAAAACATGAGCACAAAATCTCGACTTTTTTTTTAATGATTTCTGGTATGATTATAAATACATTTTAATTAAATTAAAATTTTGATAAATATTTTGCTGAGGTGTTATTTTATTATTGCTAAATAGATGAAAATATGTTAGCATTGGATGCTATTTAATTTTCTTTCTTATCAGTCATCAAACTTTTTATTAGATATATTTATTTAGTCAGCACAAGAAAATTTTGTTTATTAAAATTCTTTCTTTGGCACTTTATGAGCTAAGTTACTATACCTATGATTTAATGCATGTGCTAACTAGTTCTTTAAAGAGACAAAGATTCATAGTATTAAGATTATATATTAACAGACAGGCTTAAAATAATGTACTAATTATAAGACTTTTACCCATGTACAAGTATTGCATATTACTTGTATCTTCAAACCATTTACATTTCTTATCAAAGGGAATAAATATGTCAACATAAAGCAACAAGCTTTGTCAATGTCATTATTGGAAAAGCACTATTGTTGTAAAAACAATGCTTAGGGAAATTGCATATAATTTTTTTTTTTTTTTTTTTTTTTTTTAAACTTCTTAGACAAAATAAAGCTTCAAATTTGTTATATCATTTCAATGTATTTATTTTCTTCAACTCCCTTAAACTTCAAAGCTAAAAATCACATTTTCCATTAATTTGATTTATATTTTTAGCCTGTCTGTTACCTGAATATTTAGTATCAATTTTTGCACCTTATATCAAAGAAAAAAAAAAAAAAAAAAAAAGTAAAAAGAGTGCACCTTTATAATTTAACACATCCCTATGTTTTACTTTTCCTTGTAAGAAAACAGTGGATTATAATGCTCTCCAGATTCCAGAGTTGTATTGCACCATATATACCACACTATATACTTTACAAGCAACAGTGTGACTCTGGTGAGATTTAGATATGTGTTTGTCTTGGTTGATGAAACTTGAGTAGCTCGTATGTGGTAACGGCAACTCTGACAAGACCTTTACCTTCTTTTCCCTCCAGTACATCTGCAGCACAACAGATCATGTTCTGAAACAAACAAAATATTATCATTAACGTACATACTACTGTAATTTAAATTAGCAATTATGAAGTCATTTTGTAGAAAACTGTAATATGCATTAATCAAGACAGTGCAAAAATAAAGGTCCAAAGACATTTTGTACATTAATTTTGATAACAATGAAATGTAAATAAATATTAAAAATATTATCTATGAAATAATACAATAGCCAGTATTTATGACCGTAGCTTATTGAAATTGTAACTATTGAAGCAATGATAACAATTTTTCTGACCTCGTAGTTCATTCAGTAGTGAAGCTGATAAGGTTGATTTTAAAATAACACTATTTTTGTTTTCCTTTATTCATGTATATGATTTATTTATTATATATTAAGCAGTCACATTATAATACATTCGATACTTTTCTCTCTTACTTTTCCTATATATAAATATCCTTCAAGAGTCCTGCTCTATCAATACTTTTTACTTTCAATATCTTAATTCTTTCATCACCCTACGTGTATTTTACATGGTATCTTCTTTGTAGACCTCCCAAGAGTATACACACAATAGCACAATACTGTTATCAATAGTTTTAATTTTATATCCTTTTTTTTTTTTTTTTTTTTTTTTTTTTTTGTTAATTTGCTGCTGTGATTCAGGAACATTAACTACAAAATTCGTTTTTTTTTTTTCTTATTGAAAATTAACTTTTAAAAATACTTTTCTAACTGAGAGTTCTCACAAAATATTAGAGTACCATATAAAAAAACACTTTAAATACAATCATTACATTGGCATGATAGCAAAAATATTTGGCAATAATAATTACTTAATACTAGAGCTGTAAATTTAAACCGGGTCGAGCACCCGCCCGGGTCAAAATCTTCGGGTGCTCGTTTTTTTGAAAATGGTCAACCCGGGTTTCGAGCTTTTAGCTCGAAAACGAGCTTTTTCGAGTTGAGCTCGTGAATAACTCGTAAAAAAAACGAGCTTTTGAAAATAAATCGAGCTAAAGAAAATTTTTTGAAGAAAGAAAAGAAAAAAAGTTTGTAATTTTGGTTTAAAATGGTGTTTTTAGTATTCTATCATGCAAAATAAGTTGTTTAAAATATTTTTAAAAATTATTTTATTTTATTTATGACTTTTATCATCCAAAAAACAATTTTTTCATAATGATAATCGAGCTTTTTGCTTCATAGGCTCGAAAACTCGTTTTTAAACTTTGGCTCAATTATCGAGCTTTCCGAGCTTTGGCTCGTTTTTCGAGTTTAAGCTCGATTTCAAGCTAAACCCGGGTTTCGAGTCAAACCGGGCTAAAAAATTTCAGCCCGGGTTAAAAATATTTCGAGTTTTTTACAGCTCTACTTAATACATAAACTTTTTACAATACTGTGAAGTATGTTATATATTATATATATATAATGTATACATAAATAAAAAGATATCAGCTACTTTTTTGTTTATACAAATACCATTCTCTTTGGTAATGTTTTCTTTTTCACTTAAAAATATTATTATTTTTTTTTAAATGAATATAATTGATATTATTTAACGACATTAAGACAACCTAAGTTATATCACCACTATTTAGATATAATATTTAAATATAATAGAAATGCATAATTGTATACATAAATAATTTATACTAACTTCAAACACAGAGTGTTAAAGTTGCAATTACTTAAAACCTTTAATTTCTTTGCTCTTTTCGGCAATCAGTACTTTAGTTATTATTATTATCATCATATTGCATCATTTACAAAACTCTTTTGAAATAAATAATAACGAACATTTTCAAATTACCCATACAGTATATAAATATTTCGAGGTAGTGTAATTTTGATTCTGATTTGATCTGATTCTGTAATTGCTAAGTTTAATTTATTATTTACAAAGAATGCTTAATTTAGTATAATTGCCATTTTCCTCTCCTCTAATACCGTCTTTCTAAGATTTACCCACCACCTAAGTAACAGCCAGTAACATAGATGCACAAAATATATATTTTTATATCAAGAAACCAAAAGTCACACAGAAATAGTTATTTTTCTGCTACATAAATCCCAAATTGTGCATCATACATAATCTCTGATTTTTTTTATACCTTTTTATGTACACTTATGCTGTTTAATGAAGGAAATGTTGTATTAAATATATTTTAAATAAGCCTTTTGGAATAAGAAATAAGACTGAAAATTTTCTTCAATTTTACGTAGCTGCATGAATAACATTAGCATTCTATTATTAATT
The DNA here is from genome assembly GCA_949318235.1 of Ecdyonurus torrentis. Taxonomy (NCBI): domain Eukaryota; kingdom Metazoa; phylum Arthropoda; class Insecta; order Ephemeroptera; family Heptageniidae; genus Ecdyonurus; species Ecdyonurus torrentis. The sequence goes on along the minus strand of OX439128.1, from coordinate 43,098,313 downwards.
AACCATAAATACAAAATACTACTATTAATTGTATTTTTTTTTTCTTTAACTATCCCACCTATTTATTTATTATTATAAAAGCGCATTTTTTTGTTATATTAAAAATGTTGATATAAAATTAAATGTCTTTCATTTTAATAAAGACAATGTTATAAGGTATTACCTTATGTTGTTAAAGTTTATAAGATTTTATTAAATTTGAAGCAAGTTGGTAATTAGGCAATCATGTGCTGTTATCATTGAGTGCTTATGTTTACTCTAAAAAACGAAAACAAAAGTGACAGAAAAGGAAACCATGTGACGGTAAATGTGGGAGAAAACTTTGCACCAGCATGGAGCTAGGTCCAGTGGGGTTCGACTTCTGTAAGAGGGTGTTACACGTTTGTGAATCGAAAAAAAAAAATTAATTTCACAGTGATGTGGTACGGTGGCAGCACGGTCGATGCGGCTGTTCAAATACAAAATGACGTCACAACAACCCAATCGACCGAGCTGCCACCGTACCACATCACTGTGAAACTAACGTTTTTTTCGATTCACAAACGTGTAAGCTCTCTCTTCGGAAGTCGACCCCCACTGGCTAGGTCTGTATAGGCCTGAGCCACCTTCCACTTTAAAGATCGTATGGTTTCCTTTACAACAGTTCCTTTTCCAGTATTTAGAGTAAACATAAGCATTATTTGGTGTGTGTTTTAGTTCTCATAAAATTGTTATAAAATATTTGTAATTAGTTATAAGAACTTTCATGCATTTTTTTTCTCTAAGTGATTCTATGTCATTTATACAAGGTAGAAAATTTCCTTGTAACTTATGCTTCTATTTTAGTTTAATGTAAGCAATTTTAAGATTCCAGTCTAAAATGACTGATGTATTTTAGCATAACAATACTATACTTCACAACATTTTATTAAAAAAAAAAAAAAAAAAAAAATCATACACAATATCATCATATTTTTCTTTACTGCCTATTATTTTAAACTTTTATAATTATTATTATTATTACTATACCTATCATTGGTATTGACAATATGTACCTATATATATATATATATATATATATATATATATATATATATATACCTATATATATATATATATATATATATATATATATATATATATATATATATATATATATATATATATATATATATATATCCTTCCTTTTACATTAGTTTTAAAACCAAATTAACATATTTTACACATTACACTCAGAAAAATTTGTAAAAAAGAAATAATTTCTGTAAATACTTTTGACTAGTTTCAAGGCAAGAAAAGTAAAATTCAGTTTCCCTTTTAAAGTTAAGAGCAGCCTATTTCTAGAAGTAGGAACAAGAACAATAATATCGTAAACTAACTGCAATTTAGTTAAAAGAGAAAAATATTTTGTTTCCATTTCTCAACGGATATCATCAAATAAATAAGTATTAAACTTTTACACATTATCAATGCAATAAATTTTAAAAAGAAAAAGAACTTTAACTTACAAGAAAATAAACGAAGTTCTGAATTATAATTTTAAGTTATGATATTCATACAATTATCACTAGGTGTATACAAAGTGTGATTTAAAATCAATAGTAAGTACTATGGTATATATTATATATAGCTGCTGTGACCTGTGACACAATTTTTTTTCAATTGCAGTTTCAAACTGCAGTATTAACCCGTTCACAACGGAGCACGTTATATGACGTGCAGAACGTTATGAAATAAGCAAATAACTCTGTTGTGAACAGATTAAAAGAATGTTTAAAACATTCAACATAATAGAAATTAAGAATAAAATGTATAAAAAAGTGTAAAAGTAATAGATAAGTAATTACAAAAAAAAAAAATGACCAGAAAATAAGTAACAAAAGAAATAATAAAACACAGCCAACAAGAGCTCGTTGTTTTAGTTTTAACTGCTTTCATCCATTAATTAAATAATTAATAACTAAAAAATAAATTAATAAAATTGTATTAATTGTAATACACAAAATAAATAATGTCTTACCATTTTTTTTTTTTTTTTTTTGAGCAAAATAGTGTGATTTTCAAAAAGTGGGGATATTCTTTGAAACTTGAAATCTTTATTCCTGTAATAGCAATTACACTGCTATTAAACCGACAAAAAATAATCATTATATTGATGTTATCAATAACGTTGTAAAAATATGGCTTTAAACTTTATGTCTCTTAAAAAGTTAATTCATTATGGCAGTTTTGAGATCAGGAAATTTGTCTGTATCAGTAAATCTGGATGTTTTTCATGTCATAATGAAACAAAAATGAGATGGCACAATATGAAACTGAATTTGTACCTAGTATCACAATTTTTTTTTTTTTTTGATAAGTACATTAAACTCCCCCAAAGACAATCCCACTTAATAGTATATTTATTTATTTCTTTTTCTTTTCTTTTCTTTTCTTTTCTTTTCTTTTCTTTTCTTTTCTCTCTCTCTCTCTCTCTCTCTCTCTTTTTTTTTGTTTACCTAAAATACGACTCAAAGAAAAGTATAAATTTAGCTCCATAACAAGCTGACATTAAATACAAAGGATGAAAGCAGTTTATATCTACTCTATGTCTGGCATGAGGTAGAGAATGAATAAAGTAGCCAAGAAAGTGAGAATAAAGAGTACAGAGGATATATGATCGGTGCATGGTGGTTTAGGCCTGATATCTAGCAGTTCTAAGATGAGAGTAACCAAGTTGGCATTGTGTTTCTCCAGCAGGGCCCCTCCCAGCTCACACTCTGATTGGTAGTATTGGTTAAATGACTCGCAGACCTCACTCACACTCTCCTGGAATAAGAACAAGAGAGACG
>OX439128.1:42973135-43095303 GCA_949318235.1 Ecdyonurus torrentis | reverse complement strand
AAGAACAAGAGAGACGAGCCAATCAGAAATATGTGATGACTGAGAGGGGGCCCATACAAACTAATTCTAACACTTAATAACTAATATGTTATCTTATGATTCAGAAGTAAGTGCTGAAATCAGCTATTGATCAAATATATTTTTCTGAAGCTGGCTATATGCTTCAATTTACGGGAAAGATACTTGCTGTCAGATTACTTGTACAATTGCTTACAGTTTTCTACAAAATCTTTACATTTAGACCTTAATGTTATGGCCTATTATATAATAATAGAACTTTGAATTATTTGTGCTTACCTCGGAGACTCCAATTTTTCTACATGCTTCCAAAAAGTTGTCCACGTTCTTTCGACATCGAGCCATAGTCAACTTAGGCTATAACAACATAAAATTTATTAGATAACACAACAGCTCAAGGATGGTAGAAAATTAATGCCTTTTAAGGTAGAGACAGTGGTAAAAATATCGCGTTTTTATTGTGACAGCAATAGTAAACTAGCTCTCGGATTGGCTAGTGGCCACCCACTAGCCAATCAGAGAGCCAGTTTACTATCGCTGTCACAATAAAAATGCAATATTTTTACCACTGTCTATACCTTAAGGGGCAACACATAATATATTTGCATGAATTACTTAATTATGATATAAAAAAATATATATTTTTATATACCTATATATAAAGGAAACAATCTCTTTGCAATTCTTCTACTTTTCTCATTCTAACTGTAGTAAATATGCTTAAAATGTTGATATGCATTTTAAAAATAGTCTACCTATCTGCCCTAATTATCTATCTGTGTCCTTGAATGACTTAATATTTAAGTAATAACTAATTAGGAAATAAGAGATCTAGGTTAAAAATAATATCAAAAGAAAGAATGGAGAAACCAACAAGCGCCTACTACGATGAAGTCCATAGCTAGGTGATGATTTTGTTGGCAAAGTGAACACATATATTTACAATACTTATGATATTTTGAGGGTGAAGACCCTCTTCTACAGTTGACCAGTGCTAAGAAACTCTCTTAAGAAACAGAAGAGGAGGGCCGTAATCCTTTACACATCTTAATCAATGTAAATATTTGCGTTTCTTGTATTAAACATGTCATCAAGATCTTCACCTAGCTACTGACTTCATCGTGGTAAGGTGCTTGTTGGTTATCTTATTCTTTCTGTTGTTAATATGTACAGTATATTAACATTTAAGCAAAGCTAAAAATGCTAACCGCCAACTTTGCCCCACAATAAGCTAGGGTTGACGACAGTAACTTACCACTGCAGGAGAAGGCACATGTACACTAGCTACTGAGCGAGGCCTCACATGGTTTGCTAAATGACACAAGACCACACCATCTTGTAATGCTGCAGCAAGCTCACTTACAGGTAAAGACATCTTCAGCCTTGCCTCTAGACTCTGTAAGCAAGAATTAAATAACATAACGTACGTCTGATAAGTGTTAAAAAGTGTTAAAGCAAACCTAAATAGATTAATTTAAAATTCATGAAACTTCAGCACTCCTGCTTGAAAGAAGGAAAAAAAATGCAGCTAGCTCTTTCAAATAGAACATGATCACAACGGCAATGGGTTTATCTTTTTATCATTATTCATGAAACTATATGACATGTTTATTTGTTTTTCTCAAACTGAGCTTAACTTTAAAAAAAAAAAAAAAAAAAAACAATATCAAAATATGTCTAATTTACCTGTTTTAACTGAGCTATGAGATGTGCCTCTTCTTTTGCTTTCTCGTGTTCCCTCCGCATGGTAAAACTGAGAGTTCTTGATGGAGATAACTTGCCCACCTCCTTGCCATTTTTCAATGAGGATCTCTTAGGACTGTTATTGTTTACACTGATTTCACCATTTGTGGATTTTGTGTCTCCATTCTTTGTAGGAGAGTGACCATTAGGCATCTGAGACTATGAACAGAATACATAAATAATAATAACAATTTACAACAAATACACAAGAAGTATTGTTACAATGTGTTTTCTATTTTCTAATCAGTTGTATATATAAAATAACACGCACCTTTACATAAGATATCACAGCCTCCATCTTGGGATCTCGTTTCTTCTCACCAAAAGTAACAGTTTTAGTCTGTAAATATAAGATATACGAGAATTTAATTTAAATTGTACACCTTTTGTGACCTTTTTACACTTATTAGACAAACATTTATATCAACTTTCATTAGAAACGGAAACAAAAATTGAAACTTACCTCATTGGTACGCTGATACTGCATTTCATTTTGTTTATCTGAGGGAGTTGTGGGTGTTGCACCTAATTCATGAGGACTGCCTCGCCTATATATATCCTGGGGTTGCCATCGTTGTAGTCTTAGAGCCTCCTTGTACTCTCTGAAAAATAATAAAATAAAACATTAAAACAAGAGGGGAAAAAAATCAATAGAATTTATTCTAGCAGTTTGTATTCTACAAATTCTGAAATCAAAACACTAGTTTTATTTAATTTTCTGAGATGCTTGCTTGACTTGGTGAGGAATAAATACCTGTATGTTTGGATATGCTCCACTGGGCCTTTCTTATCATCCTGCTCATTACTGGGTGAAGGAGGTGAGTCACTGTAATAAACAAGGGTATGAGTACAATGGTTTCATGTATTAAGTCACAATAGTAAGTATACCTTGGTGTAGAGCTGTTATCAGTCGAGTGCACAAGTCCTGCAAGTCTGTCAGGTCGCTTGGCTGCCTCCATCACCACTGGAATCTTGCTCTGTAAAAACACAGTTATTCTTCCATTTATTTACCAAGTTAGTTGTTTATATATACACAGTATATATATATCATATGATTCAATGATCATTGCTAAGCATTTTAATGCATCTTTTAGCTGCAATTTTACCTGCTACTAAATTTAATTATAAATTTAAGAAATCTGATTTTATTACAACAATTATTGCTCCACTGATATCCCTATTTTAAAGTATTATAGCAGTAAAATTTTCCTTTTTTTTTTTAATCGTCTCATATTTTACTATGTTGAACTTGTTGAAAATCTGATTGTATTACAACAATTATTGCTTCACTGATATATATTTTAAATTATTATAGCAGTAGAATTTTCCTTTCTTTTTTTTAATCATCTCATATTTCACTATGCTGTACCTGCATAATATGTTGAACTTGTTGAATTTGTTGTTGCTGCTGCTGTTGTTGTTGCATGACATCATCCAGAGTGTCCCCTGTGCCAGGTGAGATGGTAGAAGGGGTAGAGTGACCAGAGGAATTACCATTGGTCATTCCCAGACTGCTCAAAGTGGCAGCCAGTAGAGTGGTATTGGCTGCAGACACAGGAATGGGGGAGGTACGACTGGAAGGAGCATGGAACATATCCAATTCAGGAGATCTGCTTGAGACTCTGTAAACAATAGCACTCATTTCATCTCATGTCACTACTAACATCAGTAAGATAATCAACTTACCTTCCAGGTAGTGTTTGTCTCCTTTTCCCTCTCCCATCTAGTGTATCACTTCTGAGGGGTTTACGATGAGTATCTCCTCTCTGTGCTAAAATTTCCAGGTACTTAAATATGTGCACTTTACCTCTGACACACAGCTGTAAGAGAACAATACATATAAGTAAAATAGGCATATGAAAATCATTTTTTAGTCTTATTGATGGATACTTACACTGCTAGGAGGTAAAGAAAGAGGATTCTGACCAAGTTCAAGCTCTACAAGGCTTGTCATAACACGTAACTCAATAGGTAGAGCTGTGATGTGATTTGATGAGATATCAAGACGCTCAAGTCTTAGTGCAGAAAGTTCTGAAATTTTATTTATAATATAAGGTTGTGTTTATATGATAAAATATTTTCAATGTGCAATAATTTTCATTGCATGCAATTTGCAATCAAAGGAGAAAATATTGAGACATGCAAACAGGCTATTTTTTTTTTTATTATTAGTATTTTTAAATAATAAAAAAAAAAGTACTATTTAGTTTAGTGACCACATTACAGTAGCAAGCAAAACACTAAGCCCCGGTCCTTGTATTTAAAATATTAAAATATTAAATAAAAAAAGAGTGGGATAAAATATATTTTTAGGTTCATAAAAATCAATCAATGATTATCTTACCAACAGGAAGAGAGGTAAGTTGATTGCTGCGTACAACAAGAGATCTCAACTTGGAGAGCTTGCCAATAGATGTAGGCAACTGGGTTAGTTGATTGGCACTTACATCCAGCTCTGCAAGAGATGCCAAGTTGCCAAGGTCTGGAGGCAGCCGAGAGAGCCTGTTGTTGCCAATAAGTAATACTTCCAGCTCCATTAGCTGACATATTCCTGGTGGAAGCCATTGCAGCTGGTTGCGACTAAACAAATAATATCAATGAAGTAGATGTCATTCAAATTTATAACTTCTGCATACCTGAGATCTAGATAGACAAGAGATTGAAGATTGCTGATATTTTCAGGTAAGGAACGCAAGACATTGTGGTACAAGTCTAGTCTCTCAAGATTGTAGTAATATGGAATTTCAAGAGGAACTTCACAAAATCGGTTTTTTGATAAATCTGTAAACACAAAAATTATAGTAAATTAAGCAAAGGTGTATTGATAAAGTAAAAGAAGGAATGTTTTATTTGATTACAGTATAATATAATTATATGCATCTAAACTAGTCACCTATAGCAATGTCACTCATGTACATAGATGCAAAGGTTTTGCATTAAAAAAATGCAAAGCAATTTATCTTTTTGTATTTAATGCAATATATGGGTTAATTATCATTGTAAGTAATTACTACTGTAATTAGAAAGACCTGACACTGTGATTTGGTATGTAATTTTATCTCAATTTTATTCTATTGCGTTATTACGTTATATATGACACTGCAATCTTATGGAGACTTAAATGTAATGTGTCATGCAATTATAATATATGAAACTCAATATTTTGGTATGTGTATGGTACATAATAAAGTAAAATTCTAAACGGTCTATCTGTATTTCATTAAGGGAGAGGGGGGGGGGGGGGCTTTTATATACGCATATCTGGTGTATTATACTGTATTTAAAATGCAAGTAATGTAATTACTTCAATGTGCAATACATTTCAGAATAACTAACGTTAACATACATTGCTACAGAAAAAATAGCCATAGGTTACACTTATTCTGAACTGTGCATACCGGTAACGTTTCCGCACCAATGCATAACACTTTATTCCATGCCTTTCGGCAAAACAATGTAATTTATATGGAGCATAATGCATCAATTTAAGTCTCCATACCAATCAGGCAGTGCCTGTGCCGTGTCTACTCATATCGATATGGTACAGCTCTGGACAAAAGTTTGAGAACGATTTGCATAGGCAACCCGCAACCACACTATGCTATCTTTTAAGAGAAAACGCTGCGGCTGCCGCTGCCCCATTCTCAAACTTTTGTCCAAAGGTACCCATATATAAATAAGGCTATATTTTTTTATATAGCAATTGTACTACCATCATACTAGCTATTGGCAGATCGAGATTTTTACTATTATTCAGCATCATACATTCTTGGTAGATAGCGTGAAAAAAATCCCATTCGATAACTATACAGTATGCTGCAGAACATACACGATTGTGATTCCTCACATATACATAGTATGTATACTTTATATGTTATATGTACATACAATAATACAATGTATTTTACAATTATTAAACTTCAGCGCGTAGTTTCCTCTTAAGAATAACATTTGCATATTAAGTGTCAGTTTTTGAATGGTATAAAATATATGTATTATCACATGTATGCATATGATACAACAGTATGTATGTACACTGTACTTTATTAGTATAGTTTGCACACTGTACGTATTATGTAGTATACAGTATACTGTACATAAGTATGTATATGTGCAGCTCTGGCCAAAAGTTTCCGAACGATTTGCATAGGCAACCCGCAATCACACTATGTTATCTTTATGAGAAAACGCAGCGGCCGCCGCTGCCCCGTTCGGGAACTTTTGGCCAGAGCTGTACATACATACAGTATAGATATACATAAATGTACATAATTATATATAATGAATACATATCAATATCATGTATAAAAGCTATGAATTAAATAATAATAAGTGATAATTTTAATGACATAAAATATACCCGCAATATGGGTTTGTCCTTCACTAGAATATATGTATATTTATGCAGGTGTAGGGGGCCCCCCTACCGAACTACCAACATAAGTCACGTCTTGCGTACTGATGTAAACATAAGATTAGGCACTTTAGGGTGTGTCTTCCGCTTGTAAAAAAGTGTTTACATTTTAGCTCCAACCATAAAAGTCAATAAAGCATGGATAAATTTTATTTCCCTATTAATAATGTCTACATACAAACAAAACAATTTACGAAGAAAAGCAATCATGCGCATAAGATGAGATGTGTGTGATGACTCAGTCTTCATTTTGGGCGCTGCCAGAGATGTAAGCCCGCGAATGTTCGCGAATATTCGCGAATATGCGCGAATATTCGCGGGCAAAGTTCGCCAATGTTCGCGAACATTAAAACTTTCAAATTTCCCGCCAAACTTCAAAGCCACATAACTCGGAAACTAAAAGAGATTTAAATTAACGTTTTTCATGGTTAATCTACTTAATTAATTAATTTTTAATTAAAATAGGTAGATTGGCCAAAAAACTTTTTTTTTAAAGAATAAAAAAATTTTTTTTTCCTTTTTTTTTTAATTTTAATTCTGAATCGATTGATACTATTTTTATGACCCTGACAATCTCCTAAAAGGATTTCAATAATTTTTTTATTAAATTTCTGAGACGTCAGCTGTTCTAGGGCCGCCATCTTGAAAGTTCGCGAAAACTCGCGAATATTCGCGAATATTCGCGCGAACATTCGCCGAAATCTTAAATTCGCGAATTTTACATCTCTGGGCGCTGCCTTCGTTCTTTACACATTTTATCATGGCCATTGCAGTTGACAGCTACATAGCGGGCGGTCAGATTTGTTAACCTTAATTTGCAGTCAAAAGCAAGACGAGGTCACGCAAGTTGCCTCGATGACTGAGTAAATGAGTCATTCGATGCATTTTTTTGAGATAAAATCAACTCATTTCCGTTTTTTTTTTTTATACATATATAAAATTAACAGTTGCCAAGTTTCGCGGAAAGAGATATAACATAAGCGGCATTTGGAAAGGCTTACCTGCATTGACGGTGTCACTCAAATTGTATTCTTTTCTAACCTTCGGGAACTCTTTCAGCTTTTTGCCACTCAAATTAAGGTCCCCACTAATTTGCGCATCTTCCAAAATACGTTCGAATGATCTTATTAACTGATTTGGGGCGTGATTATGACCTTTATTACTAGCGTTTAACACCATCGCACAGGCCATATCGCCATTGCAATTTGCAGTAAAACGACTGCGCAATATTTATTGCGCAACTTTTGTTAGTAACCAATCATAAAAAAGGATGAGAAAAATACCAATCAAAGTGCTGCAATCCAGCGGTAATTTGTATTGAGTATTCAAAGTGCCTCCTAAGCCCTCATACTTAAACTAACATAAACTTATTCTTCCTCGTTCTCGTCATAGTCCTATAGAGATAGGCTGACCATAATTAAAAGTGTGCAACCCGGGACACTGCAGAGCAATCAGGGTTACCAACTGTCCTCTTTTTAAGAGGACATCCTCTTTTTCGGGCTTTTGTCCTCTGTCCTCTCAAGTACCAAAAAGGACAAGGACTGTCCTCTTTTTGGCCTTCAAAAAGAGGACAACAAAAAGTTAATTTAGTAGAAAAAATTTAAGGAAAATTCAAAAAAATTCTTTCGCCTGCGGCGAGCAAAACTTTGCGCAACTTCTCTAAAATGCATTTAATTTATTTTATTTAAAAAAAAAAGTTAGTTAGAAAATATAAGCACACCTAAAGACCAACAATATACTAATTAAGTGCTAGCAAATGATTTGATGTTCCTGTCACAATTTTAATGTTTACTTTTTTTATGGGGGAAATGAAACGAACAGAAATTTAACAAAAAATATACTTATTAAATGAAAAAACTAGCTGCGATAGTAAAATTGATTGAAAAACAGGAAACCGTCTGAGAAATATTGACTTGGGGGTTATTTTGTACCATATTTTATACCATATGTATATGGCATCATTTTGATGCCATTTTCTAAAATTCCTGGATAATTTTTTATTCAAGTTCCATCTCTAGATTTATCTGTTCAGGGTGCAGGACACACGGGATGATTAAAAAAAATTGCATCTCTTTTCTAATAAAAATAGCACGTAATTATTTTGTGGCCCAGGTAGTTTAAACTAAAAAATTAAAGTTTCTTCATAAATAGCTTTATAGGTATTGCCAAAAACACAATGATTGAAACATAAAATAAAAAAAGAAAATTTTAGAAATAAACATTATTTTATGATAATTAGATCCTGAGAAAAAAATCTGATATATAGTATTGCTCAATTTTTAATTCTCTCTCTATATATCTTTTTTTTTTCCTTCAAATGTTTATAAATTTAAATATTTTTAAATATTTTGTACATTCTAATAACTAAAAAATTAAGCATATTGGCCACAAATTTTTATCCCCTCTCTCATCACAACTTTAAAAAGTAATTAAAAATTCCTCAACTGCTCAAAAAAAAAAAAAAAAAAAAAAAAAAAAAAAACTTGAAATATTGAATAATGGAGCTTATTGGTTTAACGCTCAAGGAAAGCTAAGGGTCCCCTAATTTAACATTACGCTAATGAGGAGAAAAAGTTATTATTATTATTTATTTTTTTAAATTTTTGAGAACACTTAATCTCTGCCCGATTCTGGAGAAATTTAAATGAGAAATACTAGGCATAATAGGCGTGTTTTAAGCCTAGAAATTTTTTAAGATTTTTTTTTAACCGACAACCTCCAAATTACATTATATATTTTTTAATCTTTTTGGACCTAATTATTTAATAAAAATATTCATATCTTACGTTAAATGAATGGTTTTAAAATAAGATTAAAATACTCACACATGGGCCAGAAATAGCACCAAATTGTGAATTTTAATCCAAATTTCTCAAAATTTCTTGCGGGGGACACCCCCGCACGAAATTTCTCAAAATTTCTTGCGGGGGACCCCCCCGCACCCCCGGCAGGGGGGTGTCCCCCCCTGCACCCCCCCTCAGTATAGGGTAACCTGTCCTCTTTTCATGCTTCAAATAGTTGGTAACCCTGAGAGCAAAATGCACAGAAGAGACCAAGAGGCCCGCGCGAAGCGCGGCCGGTGGTCCCCGCCGGAGGCGAAATTTTTTCAGAAAAGGGGGCGTGGCCTCCGAAATTTCATCAGTTTTGTGTCTTTTTGCAAGAGTTTATTTAAATAAAGTACATGGATTTTTTTCAATGCTTTCTGTCGTCTATTTTTAACCTTTTCCCTGCAAAAAAAAAAAAAAATAATAAATAAATAATAATAATAATAATAATAATAATAAAAAACAAATTATGAAACAATTTTTTAATAATTAATAATAGTTATATCACAAATAACATACGTAACCGACGTAACGTATGGTATGTGATGTGCACGTCCTATTTGAGCCGAAACACCCACTCTCAAAAAAAAAAAAAAAATTAATAAAAATTTGGCGTAACTATGGTGTATAATTTTAATATGCTACGAAAAATATTACGAAAATGCATCGACTATCTTTTGACGTTTTTTTTTTTTTTTTTTTTTTTTTTCTCCGCGAGCTTTTAATTATATACTTTTTATTAAAATTCTTGCAAAATATAAAACCGGGACATTGACGATTTTTGCAAAATCTTGCCGGGACTTTAGTGTTGAAACCGGGACTGTCCCGGCTAATCCGGGACGGATGGTCAGCCTATATAGAGACCCATATAATTATGCCATGTCATGAGTTATGATATGACCTATTGACTAGTAAAGGAACAACTGTTTTGAGGCCGACTATTAGCGATTTTGCTCACGTCCGCTTCCGTTTCAACGTACTGCGCACGCGTAGTAAGTATAGGAACGGAAGCGGATGTGACCGAAACCGCGTATAGCCAGTCTCAAAACAGTTGTTCCTTTATCAGTCAATAGACCCCTTTCACATCCTTGCGCTTTGTCGCCATGTTTGTGGTGCCTAATGTATTGTCCAGCATAGGGGAAACATCATTTATTTTTCTAATTTTTCACTTCAAATCAGTTTATTTCAACTGAACTAATTTTTCTCATATATTTTTCAAGCTTATTAGAAGCTAAAAATAAGTCTTTGATTGAGGTTTGAAGCTTTTTTTGCTATTAAAAAAATAAAAATGACGTTTTTCCTATGCTGGCCTATGTATTCATAACCAGCAAAATAGCGGCTCTTAAATATGAGTGCAACTGGTCCATATCCGTGCCCATGACTTAATTCCATCATTCTACTAATAATATGAATTAGTTATTCTCTGATCGTCATCCCAGAACACTACAGTTTTTTCACACGAAGATTGCAAATATTTGTCTGATTTAAGAATGCTAGTCTATGTCACGTGAACTATGGGAGCAAAATTCTTGAATCGGACAAAAGTGCTTGCAATCTACTTGTGAAAAGCTGTAGTTTACTGGGCAGCATAAATGGCATTTCAGTTTGGTCAATGTCAATTATGCTATTTGCATTTTCTGTTAATGTATGCAGCAGATAGCATATGAAACCTCTGGAACATACGAGAAATAATAATAAAAAAATGCTGTTCACATAGCCCTACTGTAAAATATTAATTATGAACTGAAAACAAGCATTTCATGCCCTTTTTTCTACTATATGTAAATAAGAAATACTGGAATGGAATTATAATATATATTTTATCATAAAATAATTTATTATACACAAATAAATATTTAAATAATTAGCTTGTTAATACATACACTCTTAAAATATAATATATTTGAACAGGACATTATACACATTTGATTCCCTATATGGAAAAGACTGACGTACACATTAAATTACAGTCGAGATCAATACACACATTACATAAAATCTATGCATTCATGTTAATAAGTTGACACATGTTGGATCACTCAATAACATGGGCCACATAGGAAAATTACACATTTTGCCAGTTTAAAAATACCAAGCAATATTTTTGAGAGCATTGATGCTGTTAAAAGAGGTTGAATTAGTATCTCAAGTTTGTGAGAAAAATAATAATAACAAAAAATTAGCCAAATTCCCAAAATAAATAGCCAAACAAAGTTTGTCCTATGCTGAGCCATGTTATACATTACTCCAGTATAGCGTCTATAAGCACGCGTATTAAATATGACATCATGTGTACACCCTGTATATTAACAAAATCAATATCAATATTTTTCTGTAATTTTTAAGTTGCATAAATATGAGCTATTATTATTTTATTCAATAAACGCTCATGGTGTACGTACAACATAACATAAATTTACAAAATAATAGGCCTAAATATGAGCTATACAAATAGAATAAACAAAAGAGTGAAAAAGTAAGTAAAGCAAAGATACAGAAGTGCATGAGAGAGAATATTTTCAATATATTTTTAGAAATATTTATATGTTAAATATATTTATAATGACTTATCATTACATCTTATCTTTAATAAAAAGAATTAATGAAATACAATATGCAAATTGGGAAACATCCCTGTCTCCACGAACGTACTAAATAACTACGTAACTTGTAAGTAACTTGTACGTAAAATTTACTTACTTAACCTAGTTAATTTACGTACATCGAGTACGTAAATTTATATCCCATATTTACAATGTGAAGGAAATTTACTTACTTAAGTACGTAATTTGGCGCTGTGGTACGTAATTTACGTACTTACTTACAACTTACTTACTTAAGTACGTAAATTACGTACATCCTAGTTCTCGAAACTTACGTACAAATTACGTACTTAAATACGTAAATTACGTACATAATAGTGCTTCAAAAATTACTTACTTAAGTACGTAATTTTGGCGCTGTGGTACGTAATTTACGTACTTATACAGACAATTAAAGCGCGGGTTGCATATATTAGTAATATTCAGGGGCAATACATTAATTTCTTTATTATAAGTACAATTAAACATGCAAATAACAATTGAATCGAACGTTACCTTTAATATACTCTTTATTTTTCAAAATTACATTAAAAAGGCTAGACTTTAATTAATTTACGAATTAAAAAAAAAAATAAAACCATAAAAATGTGCCAATATTTTTAATGCAATAATGACCCTAATTGATGTAGAAAAAAAATTTACTCACCAACTGTAGAAACAAGCAATTAAGTAATAATTATTACACTAAAACCGTACATGAAACCTCCCTAGAATAACGATATAACACACGGCCGCATGCTTGCCTTGCCGTGCCGTGGATAGCCGCGGTGCGATGGCGTCTGTACACAAATCCCGGCGTGCCTACATGCAGCGACCTTAAAAACAGAAATAAACCACAAAGTACACATATTCTCACAAATAAAATATAAAAACTAAAAAACGGTACTTCCCGTGAACACAAATCAATCTTCTGTCACATCCAGGCTTGCATTTTACTGGCCTCACTTAACAAATCTTGTAGAGCAACTTCAACACACACTATAAGTATAGACGCCATTTTTCCAAACTATCCGATACTGCGCGCGCAGCCGCCGGGCCGCCGCAGCGGCGGTATGCTGACCGCTGTGAATTTGAACTTAGAATTTTTCTTTTTGATTCCCAAATTAAAAATTATGTTAAAAGTTTTTTACCGTACGTCATATAGTAATTCTAGTTAATTGCAAAAATTAATAAAACAATTAGCAAATAAAAATAAAATATAGATTATATGTTACATTTTAATGTTTCCTATTAGAAAATTAATTAATTCAAGTTATGATGTACATATAAATATGTTATGACGTCGATCTATCTTTAAATTAAGGTAAATTTATTTGAAAATTACTAAAATATAACAATTATTTCCTTAGTAAAAATAAAACTAATTTTCAATAGCAGCTATTATGTAAAACATTAATTTTTTACATTATAAAATTAATTGCACTTTAACATTGTATCCTGAAAGTTATGCAGCACGCCTCACAACCAGAGAACCCCTGTGATTTATGTTAACCCGCAATACACGATTGATATTTTACTTATACATTACGTACTTATGTACGTAAATTACTTAGGTTACGTACATTACGTACTTAGAAGCTAAGTAATGTACGTAAATTTTAGATTACGTACAAGTTACTTACAAGTTACGTAGTTATTTAGTACGTTCGTGGAGACAGGGATATTTTAGTTTTATTCTGTAAAGGGACCTATTTTGAAAATATTACAATACAATTAAAGCATAAAATTAAATGCATCTATGGAAGTGCCTGATAATTTCAATATATATTAAATATATTATATATACTAGCTGCTTAGTGCACTTGCCAATCATAGGCACTGTGGAAAAAGCTCCACTCATGAGCACTATCCTTTAGTATTGACACCAGGGGCGGCTCGTGAAGTTTATGACTAGGCAAGCACTAGGTGATAGCTTATATATTCTGGGGGGGGGGGGGGGGATAGCCCGCCGCAGGCGTCGATTTTTTTTAGACCACGTGGTCCCTTATAATCTTTGATTTTCGACAAAAAAAACTGCATATTATCTGAACCTTAAAGCAACAATCATTTTGATTTTTTATAACGAAAATTTTCAAAGAAATTGTGCTGTTAACATTTTTTTTTAATTATATATCTTATTTACTATAATGACTAATGAATAAACTATATATAAAAGAGTATTGTAAAAGTAGTGTATAAATTGTGACGGTACCACGTCTGTTACTTTTAAATATTGTAGTATGATCTTAGAAAAACATAGTACAAAATTATAGTTATAATTTTGCTGTAATTAACATATTATTAATTATTACGGCTTCTCATTCATATATATAATTATTTTATTTAACATGCATTATGCTTTGAATTCATTTAGTATATAAAAATATTGGTTTCTTTTATTCACTCTAATTTTATTGTACATCGAAGTATACAGATAGAATCATTGTTATTATTGCGTAGTACAGGTTTCAACAAAGTCGGGCACAATTTTCCTTTCCCCAACCCCCTCGCTTCCTGGCACGTGCGGCGCTAGACGACCTTCGTCTTTTGCTCGGTTTTCTCCTAGTTTTTAACAACCAATCAAAATCATTTATTTAAAGTCACGTGACTTCTATTAACCAATCAGATCATTTTTAAGTAAAATCTGGCTGTGCGGGCTCTCTCGCACGCAAAGCCAAATCAGTAGTGTACTAACCGTCATAGACAAAGGTGTCTGAGAAATCCCTCCCAGTAGGGATAGGATTCCAGCCCTTGACGCGCTCTTAACGGGGTACGAATACTCCGGGCTAGGCCGGGTGGGACGTGGTTACGTCACAACGAGAGGCTCGTGAAGATTCCGGTTGACAACTGTGCTATGTGTAATCGCGGAAATTGATTTGGTAAATCTGAGTAAAGTGAATTTGGCTTTTGTATTATAAATTCTTATGATAAATTCTTCGATAAAATAAGTATATAATTATATCTGTATACTTGATATTGGTGGCGTGAATGAAACCTAGTGTAAATAAGTAAAAGATAATCATTTTGCATTGAATGATGGGAAGCCCCCGTGGTATTTTTGAATGTAATTAAAGTTGGTCTATACCACGTATATTATCAAATTATAATTAAAGTGAAATCTTGCTAAATAAAACAATTTGAATTAAATCCAACTAAACAACGATGTATAATTAAAACAATTATTAAAACCTCATCCATAAACTAACAGCCAAATTGATTTGTATTAAACTACTGTGGGACAAAATCCCTAGACAACAGCCTTTTTATTACGTCATTATAATAACATCATATCATAATAAATCAGCTGGTATTAATGACCCAGTTGATTTATACTATCTGAGCTCGTCAGCGCCTCGTCAACCATGAGACGACAATTTGGGAATGCTGTTACTACGAGAGCCCGTTGTGGCACCATGAGTGTGGTATGCGAACGCTACGCACCCGGAGAACGACAGGCGTAGCACGAGCGAGCCAGCGCTCTGTCAGCGGCGATCGTGCGTGCACCCGGCGTAGTGCGCCGCACACCGTACCGTATTCTATCGCCTGCTGCGGTCGAGCTTGATAGTACACGAAGTAGGGAGCACTGGAACGTAGTGATTAATAATAATGGAACGGTGTTGTTCCGACGACGTTCCACCCGTTCCTACATGGGGGCCTGTGAGTGAGTGAACTTGGAACCTCAATTGAATTAAAAAAAAAAAAAAAAAAAAAAAAAAAAAAAAATCAAATCAAATCAAAAATCTCGTTTTTCTTCTCTCCGCTCTCTTCGTTACTGCAAAATTTGATTATTGCAGTGTGAGGCAGACGTGTTTCACACTTGCGTATTAAAATCCAGTCATCATGATCGAAGTAGTGAGTATGGCGGAACGGATCAAAAAATTTTTGCGCAAAGAAAGCAAAGAAGTTGTTTGGCCACGAACCAAATTTAGAGATAATGGTGATAGAAGTATTCGCCTGCAACTTGTTAATATCTATTACCAACACTGCACTCTCATTTCTGAAGTCAAAGTTTGGCGAAGATTGATTTTTACTACCTTATTACAATGTACACATTTACTTGATCTTTGTAACATGGAAGATGACCATCAAGTGTTATGTGATATGCAAGAACGTGGGTGGGTGCGCGAAAAGTACTTTGATGATCTGAAGAACCAAGCAAAATTTATTTTCAAAGAATGTCTACATTTTGAAGAAATGTTGGAACCATTAGATTTGGGACCATATAACAGAGAAGTGGTGACGTCATTACATGATAAACTGCGTGAGTTTGATTTTTTCACAAGATCGGTGATAAGTAATATTGAATTGATGGAGTCGTATTATTTTAAAGTTATTGGCATTATGAACAGAACAGGCTACGAGTATCACGATTGCAAACACATCATTATGTCTAATGCTAATGAGGACTTTTTCATCAACCGTTATAGGCTTCATATGCTACGTAGAAAGATGAGACACTGGGAGTGTGAGGTACCTGAGGATATCTCGGAGTTTGATATGTTACATTATGAAGTAATTACACGTAAAGAACCAGAGTGGGCTGACGACGTGGATCGCGTTTCACGGGTCACACATCCTTCATGCAGCCGGCGCACATATAGTTCTCAAGAGCGCGACGACATGATGCAAACAGTACAATATTGTTTGTGTGACCATAAATTATACGAAGAGGAAGCTCCACCGAAAGAATCTACACCTAGTTCTCCAGTACACAACGTCGTGCAAGCAATGGAGATACCACAGCAAACTTCTTGGTGTAATGAATTATACGAAGATAAAATTACACTGAAAGAATCTGTACCTCCACAAGAAGCATGCTGGTCATCATGTGACAGTCCACCTAGTTCTCCAGTACACAACGTCGTGCAAGCAATGGAGATACCACAGCAAACTTCTTGGTGTAATGAATTATACGAAGATAAAATTACACTGAAAGAATCTGTACCTCCACAAGAAGCATGCTGGTCATCATGTGACAGTCCACCTAGTTCTCCAGTACACAACGTCGTGCAAGCAATGGAGATACCACAGCAAACTTCTTGGTGTAATGAATTATACGAAGATAAAATTACACTGAAAGAATCTAACGTACCTCCGCAAGAAGCATGCTGGTCTTCGTGTGACATTCCACCTAGTTTAGCAATGCGTGATGCCACTAAAAGCAAGCAAGAGGTTAAACCTGACGTGAAACCAATCTCACTTTCACAATATGACCTGGAAGATCATCGTGGTACACCAGGGGGTTCCACAGAATCTTTAAGTAATATTTTTGTCCGTACTACTGCTGTTTATATAGTGATAGCCACACAACAAGAGGTTACAAGTTTGATCGTGCATGCGGAGGCTGACACGTCAACGGCGAACATTCCATCACCAACGACGCCACCTGTGCTTGAGACCATAACTGAATCACCTGTGGAGCATTCAACACAAAGTGTCTCAACGGTTGAGTTATCGTCACCTCTCGCTGTTAACAACAAGAGTCCTGCTAGCTCACCCCTTAAGGCAGATCAAACGGAAACCACTGTGATTGATGTCGTCACACAACAAGATGACAAACGACCAGTCTCCATTCACCAAGCTACACCAACACCTGCTGCTGACATCGTGAAGACATCACCTATGCTCGAGAGACCGACAAAAATACCTATGAAAAAGAAGTCCAAGAAGAAAAAGAAACTCAGTACCAAACTTCGTAAGTTTAAGATCAACAGAAAACTTCGTAAGACTTTGAGTAAAATTACACTGAGAAAAAAGAACACAACTAACAGTGCTGTATTCACTATAAAAGACAATCATTGCAAATTAATTGAACTTCGACTACACGTACGTCTGCTGAAACTGAACTTCACAGACCATGAACTTGACAAAAAGATAAGAAAAATAAAAACACAGAAGAGAAGTGATGTAAGGAGGCGCGACTGCTTCTTGTCCAGGTGGACCAAAACGTGCTTCCAATCCTTCTCTAACATTATTGCAAAGAAGTGCAAGAACAGACACGTAACCACAGTGAGTGCATGTCTGCAAGACAAACTCAGGTTTCGTGTCTACTATCCTCAATGGAAATATAGACGCAAAGAGAATTTCTCTCACCCTCGTAGCTAACTCATTTCTCTGCGAGCTACAAATTTGGCTGATAAAAAACTGTTGACGACATGTAACTGACCTGTAAATTATAAGCTAAAATACAGTAACTTGTCAAAACAACATCTCAAATATTTTTTTTTTAAGTGTCACATTGTCTAGTTCAGGGACAATTTTGTTTCATTTTTTAAAAAAAAATATTTGTCTACAAGAACTGCAGGTTTACCTGCTACTCCTTTACCCTCCCACAGCCATATCCCTGGTACGTCAACAAACCAGGTGTGCCCTCCCATTCCCAACAAATAGCCAGTCCTGCTAAACTGGCGAAGCACAGAAAAAGATGTAAAATGAGTATGCTGCCCTCATTTCCATGGCTGACGGACAGGAGTTCCACACTGAACCATACATGCTAAGAACTTCAGGACTTTCTATGTTTAAGTATTTTGTTTCAATGTTTTTCTAAGAGTAACCTTAAAACTTTTTTCTTTTTTTTTATTGTTTTTTTTCCTTTTTGTAACGGTGGTGAATGTGACGGTACCACGTCTGTTACTTTTAAATATTGTAGTATGATCTTAGAAAAACATAGTACAAAATTATAGTTATAATTTTGCTGTAATTAACATATTATTAATTATTACGGCTTCTCATTCATATATATAATTATTTTATTTAACATGCATTATGCTTTGAATTCATTTAGTATATAAAAATATTGGTTTCTTTTATTCACTCTAATTTTATTGTACATCGAAGTATACAGATAGAATCATTGTTATTATTGCGTAGTACAGGTTTCAACAAAGTCGGGCACAATTTTCCTTTCCCCAACCCCCTCGCTTCCTGGCACGTGCGGCGCTAGACGACCTTCGTCTTTTGCTCGGTTTTCTCCTAGTTTTTAACAACCAATCAAAATCATTTATTTAAAGTCACGTGACTTCTATTAACCAATCAGATCATTTTTAAGTAAAATCTGGCTGTGCGGGCTCTCTCGCACGCAAAGCCAAATCAGTAGTGTACTAACCGTCATAGACAAAGGTGTCTGAGAAATCCCTCCCAGTAGGGATAGGATTCCAGCCCTTGACGCGCTCTTAACGGGGTACGAATACTCCGGGCTAGGCCGGGTGGGACGTGGTTACGTCACAACGAGAGGCTCGTGAAGATTCCGGTTGACAACTGTGCTATGTGTAATCGCGGAAATTGATTTGGTAAATCTGAGTAAAGTGAATTTGGCTTTTGTATTATAAATTCTTATGATAAATTCTTCGATAAAATAAGTATATAATTATATCTGTATACTTGATATTGGTGGCGTGAATGAAACCTAGTGTAAATAAGTAAAAGATAATCATTTTGCATTGAATGATGGGAAGCCCCCGTGGTATTTTTGAATGTAATTAAAGTTGGTCTATACCACGTATATTATCAAATTATAATTAAAGTGAAATCTTGCTAAATAAAACAATTTGAATTAAATCCAACTAAACAACGATGTATAATTAAAACAATTATTAAAACCTCATCCATAAACTAACAGCCAAATTGATTTGTATTAAACTACTGTGGGACAAAATCCCTAGACAACAGCCTTTTTATTACGTCATTATAATAACATCATATCATAATAAATCAGCTGGTATTAATGACCCAGTTGATTTATACTATCTGAGCTCGTCAGCGCCTCGTCAACCATGAGACGACAATTTGGGAATGCTGTTACTACGAGAGCCCGTTGTGGCACCATGAGTGTGGTATGCGAACGCTACGCACCCGGAGAACGACAGGCGTAGCACGAGCGAGCCAGCGCTCTGTCAGCGGCGATCGTGTGTGCACCCGGCGTAGTGCGCCGCACGCCGTACCGTACTCTATCGCCTGCTGAGGTCGAGCTCGATAGTACAAGAAGTAGGGAGCACTGGAACGTATGGATTAATAAAAATGGAACGGTGTTGTTCCGACGACGTTCCACCCGTTCCTACAAAATTAGATTTTTCACAAAATCGTACGTAAATATTTTCATGAAGAGCATGTTATTTAATATTATTATTGCGCATTTATTTTTATTTTATTCTGCTTCTGTATAAACATTTATTCATATAAATGTATGGCATTATTTTATAAAAAATAATAATTAAAACGTGACTTTTTTGTTACTATAATTAAATTATATTGGATCGAATTTAACTGCAACTAGTGCAACTATACGGTACAATTGGGCTATTCAGTTTTTATTTCAAAAGAAAAGAAGAGAGAGAAAGAGAGAGAAGAGAGAGAGAGAGAGAGAGAGAGAGAGAGAGAGAGAGAGAACTAACTGCCGATTAGATAATTGCAAATGTACGGCCCTATTTATCGTTTATTATATTTGTTTTGCTTTAATTTATATGCCAAAGCAAACTATATAAAAAAAACTTAAAATATTTGATTTTTAAATCAGTTTACAAACACCATGCCCGAAAAAAACTATAAACACTGTCATTTTTAATGTCACGGTTTTTATTATTTAAAAATTGACAAAATAAATAATAACTTTAGCTAAATTCAGGCACATTTGTTAATATTTCCCCTCCCTTTTTCGGTACAATAGATCATTTTAAAAATAAATAGTCCTCTCCGTTATACCTTTTCCAGGTTATTCTTATATTAATATTTTTAATGGAGCTTGTCGGTTTAGCGTGCGGGCAAACGTGGGGATGTTATATAAGGATCCTCTAATGTAACATTTATGCTTGGGCTTAATTGTATTTTTTTATTTTTTTATTTTTTTTTGCGATTATCTGAACAAACTACACCAATTCCGTATATTTAAATGAGAAAAACTAGACACACTTTTACGTTTTTAAAGCCATAGAATTTTTTTTTAAGAATTTTTGACAGTGATTATCCTTCATATTGAGCTCATTTACTGTAAAAAGTTTCAAAAATAAAAACCGCGCTTTTTGTCTCGATCTCTCTCTTTATTTTTTTTATCAATAATATTCTTAATATTTTTGGCTATGTATAAATTACAAAATAATAATAATAAAATTTAAAAGACATCATCAAATCACGCCAGTGAAATTATTTAAAAGTATAATATATTATATATAAAGCAAATAAGGTAATTGAGAGCAAAAAATTGCATTTAATTGATTCATGTAATTTACTATTCATGTTTTTAAAAAATGAAATTTATTTAAAGTGTGTGATCTATTGATTTACACATATATCCAAAGTTTCATATTTTTAAAACACTTTTTACATATAAATTACACGACTTTTTATTCATATTTTAGCATAGACTGCAACATATCACGCTATTGCTAATTAGTCGTTACGCATACGACAACATTAAAGTCACACATTTATAGACAAAATAACACAGATTCAGGAAATGTTTCTATTTTTTCAATCCAACAATTAGATATTGAGTTATTAATTTTTTTAAGAAAGGTGCAAGCATTTTTTTGAAGTGCTTTCACGACGTCTATTCAGAAGCATTGTAGCCTCCCGTCCCCCCTCTTTTTTTCTCAACGCTAGCGCTATAGGGGGCTTGCGCATGACGTCATCAAAGGAATTTAAATCCTCGCGCCACCGTGGCAGCCATCTTTATGTTGATCAAATTGAATTTTAGAGGGAAATGTATGCTAAAAGCATGAAGTTTACGTCGAGTTATTTCATAATAATGAGCTGAATAGTTATATATTTGCTAATAATTAAATTAAGACACATCTTGCCCGTCTATTACATAAATTTGATAAGCTATTTTTGAGTTTAAACTTATTTTATTTCTCAAATATATGAACAGTGTTCTTGTGGTAGCAGTATGAAAATTTATCTTTAGCATTTCATAAAATTTGAACTTTTAAAACAATAATACGATGTCTCTTTGAGAATAAAACATATTTCACTTCTATAAATTATAGCATATCATATAAGAATAACTTTAAAATGCAGTATCTTTTTTATTAAAAAACATTTTTATTAGCCCTTTGCATGCGGAATATACATACGCCTCGAAAATAATGCATTTTTGTTACCGGCAAACTTTTAGTATTTATGATGCATGCAACAATCTAGTTAATATTATTCATCGGTACAAGCACACATTCTAGGTCGTAATATCACGTTTCTTAAACTATAATTGTCTCAATTACAATCAAAATGCTTTATTACCGCAGCAAGCTCATCAATAAAGACTACCGGTATGTGTATGTTGTAGACACATATTTACACAAGCTTTCCTTTTATTGGTTATCATGATTACTTACCCTTTATACATATCACTCATATTATTACATATTTATAGATAAAATTACATAAATAATGATATAAATTGAATCCTTAATTCGTATTAAATACGTATTTTCATTCCAAACTATATGGGCCAAAGGAAAGCGCGCCATGTTGGATCGTCTTCTCGTGTGGACGATTTTGGTGCTACAAGTTGCCGTAGTACACTATATATTATGTAAAATCTGCAAATAGAAGAATAAAATACACAAAGTAATAGTTCTACAGTAAATTTAATGCAATTATAGTAATGAAAATACTTCCCGTAATGTGGACAATCTTGAAGGCGAAGCGAGAACAAGGGCCTTGTTAAATTTCATATATCTCCCCTAATACGAGCTAAATTCGTTCTGTTGATCGGCTAATGCAAACTTAATATATTAATAAATAATTTAATTCATGAGATTTTATTCAATTAATTATACGAAATCCTTAAAAAATGAAAACCAAAACGACGTTTTGCATTACTTTTACGGGCCCAAGCATGGGGCCCAAGCTTCATGTTCTACTCAACAATGGCGCCAGATCCCACACAGCACGGTTTATCCAATAGATATTCATTGGATATCCCAATATCCAAAATATATCCCGTCCATTTTATATGAACCTTGAATGTCTATGGGATATTTAGCTTGGATATAAAAAAACAAATCCAAAATTAATTATCTACTTATTTTCAACCCGTTTTTCTCATGAGCTGACAATTATATTATGTTTTATTTATAATTTTAATCAATAAATATATTTTGGGGCAATTTTTTTATATCCACTGGTATATCCATAGAATATGCAATAGTGGATATATAAAATTTCACTCACAAAATTAGTTTTATTGAGAGATTTTCTGATATATGTTATGAATTTATTTACCTAAAAGTTATATTTCATGCTATTTGATTTTTTTAGTCACTTTAATATTTTAAATTCTTTATATCCATTAGATATCCCAAAAATATCCAAATATCCATAGGTATATCCACCAGGGGGCAGCGTTTATTTGTGAATTTTAAATGATGCTAATTTTTTTATATCGTGCTAAATAATTAATTTTAAAATAGTATAAAGTATGGGTTTTGTGCATTTAATTATAAGCAAACAATTCAAATCATAAAACAACTACAATTTTAATAATTAATTAACTTAATTTAATTTTGAAAATCCATCTCTAACTTTTTAAGTCAGACTAAAAAGTTGTGGTAATAATATCCTCCGAATATCCATGTTATATCCATCAATTTCGTGTCTCAGTGGAAGACACACAACTTTAAGTCATGAATATTTTCTGACTTGGGCAAAAACCAAAAGCCCTTCCCCCGACCTGGGGGGGGGGAGGGTGGGGGGTTTGCCTATGTTAAATGAAATCACACATAACTTTGACAAGTCATTAATATTTTCGGACTTGGGCACGCACACCGCACACCAATAGCACTTCCCCGGACCTGGGGGGGGGGGGGGGAGTTGGGGGTTATTATTTGCCCATGTAAAATTGGGAAAATACTGAAAACAAAGTTAAAAAATACATTGCCTATATACCCCCCACCCCCCGAAACCCCCAAATTTTTTTCTATCATATCGCATTTAATTTAACATTAAATGTACTTTTTTTAATATATCCCATAGATCTACATGGTATATTCCAGCGGGCGGGACATTTGGATTTTCTGTGGACCTTCAGCGGAGATAAATGGGATATATTTTGGGATATACGTAGGATATCTAAAGGTCATTCAGTGCTGTGTGGGATGGCGCTGCAGCTTGTGGAAAGGGGGCGGGTCGTCAAAATTTTAGCGGCAAAAGGAAAATTTTTGAAACGTGAAAGCCCCCTATACCGACGTATGCTCCTGTAGTGTGGAGCTTTCACAATTTTTATTGAGGAGGGCGCTGCATACGTGATTTTTTTTTATGAAGGCGCGCTTTGTTTTTAATGAATACAAATTAGAAAAAACATAGAAAATAGATAAAAATTAGATACAAAATATGAAAAATAACTTTCTTTATTGAATTATGGAATAAAACCTTTTTGATCGATTTTCTATAGGCATGCACTGCTTGCAGGGCTTACATGCACCAGCCGCCCCTGATTGACACAGAATTTAATAACCCCTTCGCCGTGCTTTAAAAATACCCGAATAAAAAAGATTCAGTTCTACTTGAATTCTTTTTTTTTAAATAAATATTCATTTGGAAGCGCTTCTAAATAATTTTTTTGTTGCAAAAAAGACACCATTTAGAACTGTTTTTATTTTTATTCATTTTTATTTATTTTTATTTTTTTAGAACTCTTTTGGAACTTTATTCCCACGGTAATTATATTGACAGCCCC
Organism: Ecdyonurus torrentis; assembly: GCA_949318235.1. Classification (NCBI taxonomy): domain Eukaryota; kingdom Metazoa; phylum Arthropoda; class Insecta; order Ephemeroptera; family Heptageniidae; genus Ecdyonurus; species Ecdyonurus torrentis. The sequence continues at coordinate 43,071,051 of OX439128.1, read as the reverse complement.
TGATGCATTCTATTTGAGTTCTTTTAAATAAAAATAAAAACAATTCTTTTTGAGTTCTTTTTAAATAAAATAAAACAGTTCTTTTTCAGTTCCTTTCTTATTATATTTTATTTATTATTATTTTGATACACCTCCCCTCCCTGCCTTCTATATAATGTAGTCAAATGTATTTAAGCTCGTGTAGCTCGTGCTCGTGCTACATGCCCAGCGGAACGAATCTGATCTTAGAATCATCTTTCGATTTCCTGTCGTTTGGCGCTAATTTGGAGGCTCTATCTTTAATAGGTTCCGAGAAAATCGTACTTTTTATACCAGATTTCAGGTTAAAGGGGTGAAGGAGGCGGAATATCAAAATTCTGACGAGTTACTCCAGATAGATCTCGACGAGATATAATCGTGTCCAAAATATGAAACTAAACGTTTGAAAATTGGAGATGTGGCAGCTCCAAAACCATTTTGAAGAGTCATTTTTCCCTTATAACTTCAGTATTTTTTGTCCGATTTGAATAAAATTAAACATGTAGCCCTCCCTTAACACCAGAAAGAATTTATTCTTAAAAAAAAAGTTGAAAAGTTTTCTGTTCCTACACAAAAAGCAAAAAAACAGCAAACATTTCTTTTAAGATAATTTTTTTACTGCATACAGTCTGGAAAAATTTATTTTAAATCGCATTAAAAAAATTAAATAATTTTTGCATTAATTGATGAAATTAATTATTAATCAATTTTTTAAAATTCGCGCATTTATAATAAAAAAATTAAATGAATGGAATTTATTTAGAAATCATTTTTATAATATGTTTTTGTGGAACTCTTTTGGAATTCATTTTATTTATAAAGAACTCAAAAAGAATTGTTAGAAAATTTTCAAAATAAAATTAACTATTTTAGAACTCTTATATAATTCAACATGATTTATAGACCTCATTTTCAAAATAAAAAAAGAACTCAAAAAGAACTGGATTGAAAAATATTATTTAATATTATTTTTAAAAATTCAATTGGAATCGTTTTGCAAATAAAAAATTCATTTAGAACTGTGAGCAAAATTAATAAAATAAATAAAAAAAACTTTTTGGAATTCATTATAAAAATAGATGTTATTTAGAACTGTTTCATTTAATTTATTTTTATTTATTTAATTTTAGAGAATTCATATAGAACTGTAAAATAAAAAAAGAAATTAAATAGAACGGTGCTTAAAAATTCTATTTAATGTTAGAACTGTTTAGAACTGCTTTTTCATTAAAAACAACGTAAAAGAATTCAAATTTATTGAAAAAAACCCAAAAGAATTCATTTAAAATTTATTTAGAAATTGAATATTTTTATGCGGGTACCAATAACTAATAATATCAATTTAAGGAAAAAACGGAAGTGGCTAGAGTCCCTGCGCAGGGATCGAGTCAGAAAACGTAACAGTCCCGGCAGCCTCGTTCTGCGCATGCGCGACTCGGATGCACTTTTTACGTCACAGAGCTGCATAATGCACCGCAGGGACTCGTAAATGTTTTATACAGTCCCGGCAGAATCAAAATACACACGATACGTATCACTATCATTGCAGGGACTTTTAAATTTTTTTTACCGATCCCGGCAAAGAGATTTATAGGGAATATATGCTATGTAATTGTGCAGGGACTCTTACAATTTTTTTACCGATCCCTGCAAAAAAATTTTGTTTAAAAAAAGTACATTTATCACTTGCAGGGACTCTTAATTTTTTTTTATATACCGATCCCTGCAAAAGCTTTGATGACAAATATATGTTATCTGTTTGTGCAGGGACTCTTACAATTTTTTACCGATCCCTGCAGAAAGTTTCTAGCAGATAATATATCATATTTAAATAGTGCAGGGTCTCTTAGAATTTTTTACCGATCCCGGCAAAACGTGTATTATAGTTATATAGTATATTTAGTGTGCAGCTATAGGGACTCTTAAAATTTTTTACCGATCCCTGCAGAAAGTTTTCTAGCAGGTTAATATAATATATCAAATTGTGCAGGGACTCTTACAATTTTTTACCGATCCCTGCAGAAAGTTTCTAGCAGATAATATAACATATCAAATAGTGCAGGGACTCGCTAGAATTTTTTACCGATCCCGGCAAAACGTGTATTGCTATATAGTATATTTAGTTGTGCAGGGACTCTTACAATTTTTTACCGATCCCTGCAGAAAGTTTCTAGCAGAGTATAATATAATATATCAAATTGTGCAGGGACGCGCTTACAATATTTTACCGATCCCGGCAAAATGTGTATTATATAGCTATATAGTATATTTATGTGCAGGGACTCTTACAATTTTTTTACCAGTCCCTGCAGAAAGTTTCTAGCAGATTAATATAATATCAAATTGTGCAGGGACTCTTACAATTTTTTACCGATCCCTGCAGAAAGTTTCTAGCAGAATAATATTATATGGAATTGTGCAGGGACTCTTACAATTTTTTACCGATCCCTGCAGAAAAGTTTCTAGCAGATAATATATCATATCAAATAGTGCAGGGACGTACTCTTACAATTTTTTACCGATCCCGGCCAAACGTGCATTATATATTATATATCTATATAGTTGTGCAGGGACTCTCATAATTTTTTTCGATCCCTGCAGAAAATAATAATGAATATATTTTTAGGCTCATATCTTGAAGGGACTCTTAAAAAAGTTCTGTACTAATCCCTGCAAAAAGTTATAATAACAGATACCATGCAATATCAATGCAGGCGGTACAATTTTTTTATCGACCTGCAGCAAACAGTATTTTTTTAATAAAACTCACAAAGGGATCATCGACTCTTTTATTATTATTTTTTTTACGATCCTTGAGCAGAAAGCTTTTGCAGGGATCGGTAAAAAAAGGGGGGGGGGGGGTCCTATATTACAAGTGATAAATGCATCCATATTATATAATAAAATAATAAAAGCTATATTATTTTCTGCAGCGATAAAAAAAAAATCGTAAGCGAGTTCCTGCGCACAAAATCAGATACAGTAACACATATTTGTTATATTTATAATCATTGTGTATGATCGAGTGTATATAGGGATCGTTAAATATTATTTTCTGAAGGAGGTCGGTAAAAAAATTGTAATAAAAAGCACTAGCTGCACAATCGCAGTATAGTAGGTAGTAGCCTATATTATATTTATCTTCTTTTCAGGGATTGGAAAAAAAAGTGTACCTGCAATTCAGTGATAATTGAGCGTATTTAATCGTTATTATTTTCTGCAGGGATCGGTATAAAATTGTAAGAGTCCCTGCACGTTTTGCCGGGATCGGTAAAAAATTGTAAGATGAGTCCCTGCACATTTGATATATTAATATTATCTGCTAGAAACTTTCTGCAGGGATTGGTAAAAAATTGTAAGAGTCCCTGCACAACTAAATATACTATATAACTGTAATACACGTTTTGCCGGGATCGGTAAAAAATTCTAAGAGTCCCTGCACTATTTGATATGTTCTATTATCTGCTAGAATCTTTCTGCAGGGATCGGTAAAAAATTGTAAGAGTCCCTGCACAATTTGATATATTAATTATATTAACCTGCTAGAAAATTTTCTGCAGGGATTGGTAAAAAATTTTAAGAGTCCCTGCACAACTAAATATACTATATAACTATAATACACTTTTTGCCGGGATCGGTAAAAAATTCTAAGAGTCCCTGCACTATTTGATATGATATATATATTATCTGCTAGAAACTTTCTGCAGGGATCGGTAAAAAATTGTAAGAGTCCCTGCACAAACAGATAACATATATTTGTCATCAAAGCTTTTGCAGGGATCGGTAAAAAAAATTAAGAGTCCCTGCAAGTGATAAATGTACTTTTTTTAAACAAATTTTTTTTGCAGGGATCGGTAAAAAAATTGTAAGAGTCCCTGCACAATTACATAGCATATATTCCCTATAAAACTCTTTGCCGGGATCGGTAAAAAAATTTAAGAGTCCCTGCAATGATAATGATACGTATCGTGTGTATTTTGATTCTGCCGGGACTGTATAAAACATTTACGAGTCCCTGCGGTGCATTATGCAGCTCTGTGACGTAAAAAGTGCATCCGAGTCGCGCATGCGCAGAACGAGGCTGCCGGGACTGTTACGTTTTCTGACTCGATCCCTGCGCAGGGACTCTAGCCACTTCCGGAAAAAACCATTGCGGTTGGGATCAATATTAAAGAAACGGATAGAATAACCAGCAAGGGCCTTACCACAGTAGAAGTTCTATGGAGAGGCCGAAGTCTCGCATGGCACAGTGTTTTGTTATAAAAAAGTTCATTTTTTTATAACAAAACACTGTGCCATGTGAGACTTCGACCTCTCCATAGAACTTCTACTGTGGTAAGGCCCTTGCTGGTTATTCTATCCTTTTCTTTAATAATAACTAATAATAATAATAACATACTGCACCCCCCCGAGACTTGAAAATGTGGTCTTTTTATTTTTATAATAATTATTATTTTAGCTACATAAAGTCGATCATATTAATTTGTATTATTTCATAAATGGCTAAGAATTTATAAATGACTGTGGAAACATGAACTTTAATGTTTATATTGAAATGAAATAGAATGATAAATTATTTAGCCTGAACAAACACACCCTGACTTGAGACTTTTCTGAACAGGGAGATATACTTTGCAGCTGCTGTTGTATGTGGTAGTAGTACATGTTCACAAAATGTCTGCTTATCCTCAGCAAACTTGCACAGTGGACTGAATGTCATCGTCTTCAGAAGTGTTAGTATAAATGAGTAACAATTCCAGCTGTCTTCATTGTACCTATAACATGTTTTATCCATATTGTAATTTTAAACAAACAAACAAACAAAAAAAGGCAAGACATCTATACATCAGCACCTCATCTCTATAGCCATGGACATTGTTTTTTTTTTTTTTTTTTTTTTTTTCCTTTCTTTTTCTTTTCTTTCTCTTTCTTTCTTTTTTCTTTTGATATACTCACACCATTTTCTTCTTCTTTTTTTTATTAGCTATTTTTTTGCGCAATAATATTATCCCAGTAGACACAAGATAGAGGGTTAACTATACAGGCAATTTACTATGGCTTATAAATATTATTTTAAATACAAACTAATATATACCCTATTATATTTAGTCCCACGATTTAACATTAGATATCAATTGGGACTTTCAAATGTTTTAGCTTACATGAGAGTTACATACTTTTATTATAGTATTTAAATTTTAAATAGACAATAAATAATAATAATGTGTCAATAAATATGACATATCGATGCCTTCACGTCAAGAGAGAATGTGCACTTTCCACCAGCGCGGCGAGTGGAGTATCTGCACTTTTCACCGTGGAGCATCTGTAATGTTAAGTAAATGGCCTCTAGTCCACGCACTGAGCTGCGTGGAAAGTGCAGATACTCCACTCGCCGCGCTGGTGGAAAGTACGCAGATGCTCTCCTTTGATGCGGAAGCATCGATATCTAATATCTCACGTTCAGAGCTCATACCCACAGAGCTCTTTGCCAAGAATTACTGATGAGGCTGATGAGTCCTAGGTAAGGACAAAACCGCGGTCTATGGTCATGTGTAAGTCTGATGCTGTTTTCTAATGTTGTGCCATTGACTGTGTGAGAACATGAGATATTAAGTTTATCGTATTATCGTACACAGTATCCCTATTCGTATGTAAATTAGAAAATCTTTGCGTTTTATTAATTTTCAATTCAATGTGCTCTAATTTCTATATATTATTTTCTATTATAAATTTTATTTTTAAATTTTTTAATATTATATAGGCCTATATCAACATAGCAATATGTTTTTTCCCCCCTCATTTCTATAAGTTATGAATAAAAACAAAATTAAATAAAGCCCCCACAATTATTATTTGCATAAATTTACTTTCAAGGTGGGATATGTTGCAAATTGAGAGTTATGTAAGCAGATAAATAATTTAATACTGAAGCTATGACAAGCACATGCTATAAATGCATGGCATTGTTCTCCAGCTAATAATTTTTATATTAAAAAATATGTTTTAGTTTGATAAAATTAAAAGAAAAGAATAGAAGAATAAAACCAGCAAGGACCTTACCATATAGTGAAGAGAGTCCTATAGCTTGTTGAAAATCTTACTGGCACAGCAAATGTTGCATTGCTTAATTGCATCACTAAACTCTAAATTCCAAGCGAAATGGGGTATGCTGAGTGTCTTACAAACTCTGCGAGAAACTATGAAATGGTCAACATCATTGATAGTTTTTCCGAGCCTGTAATGACCGACAAAGGCACACCACAATATTCCACTTTCCTTCAAGTTTAGTGACAAACGCTATCACATAATTGCTTATTATATATCTTTTTGCTAGCAAGGTTTTCACCAAGCTATATGTAGCTTGTCCTATAGGACACTCTCTTCACTATGGTAAAAGCTCTTGCTGGCTTATTCTTCTATAACCTTTTTCTTTTAATTTTATCATACCAGATATATTTTTGATCTAATGCGTTATTGTTTGTTTATTTTTGTATGGTACGTGTAATAGGCCTATAATAAATATACCTATTTGCTGTCCACAATTGAGACTGTGTTTTTATCAAGTGTTTCAGGCTGGAATCCCACTCCTCCTGCATAGCTTCTAGCTGTTGTGATAGTAATCCAGGCACAGCCAAGCATTGTTTCCATTTGTCCGTAGGCCCTCTATCCAAACCCTGCTCGTCAAAAGCAACGACATCTCCATGGCTGTCTGTTACTCCAATGTGCAGATCTGCAGCGTTTGTGTAATTACTGCAACAACAGATTTTGAATAAAAAAAATTGCACATTTAATCTCACCAAACATTTTAATTTTACCATAAGAAATCTCCTCTCGTTGGTCTCAAAACCACACAGCATGGATGCTGATTTGCTCTTGCAAATGGAAACGGGATTCTAGAACAAAATTAATCCATTTTTACTTTAATTGTATGTTGATATTTAGGTCCGTTTATTTTTTATCCTTTGTGACCTTTGTATTTGTACCTAAAAGGAAAGTCTTGAATAGCAGACAAATCTGTTCGGCACAATGGGCAGTGATTTGGCAGTTCAAATGCAAATACATCCGAATTGCAATGTCTCACGCATATTATTCCTGGATCTATGTTCATTTTATAGATAAGCTTTGCTAAGAAAAATTGCTAAATAAATTTAAGTAATGAAAGAAATTGAGATATACATGTACAAATACAACTAATAATAAAAAAATAAACTCAAGTCGCTCAAGTTGTCACAAACAGCTGACTTTTGTTTACAAATGTACTATCCGGTACTATCTCGATGTAGCCAAATTTATTTCTACTTTTCACCTTTTTATTAACTCTTAAGAAATTAATAATAAATGTATTTCACAAACAATAATATTTTCAACATCTCGATTGCTTCAAATATAATATTTATTTTCTGAATACAATTAAAAATTAAAAAAAATTACAGCAATATTTGAATTTGGCGCTGCTGCGATGACGTCATGCAGTGCGATTCTTTGCTGCGCAGCGACGTAAAATATCTTAGAAAAGGGGCAAGGTCGGTTGTGACAACACACATTTTGAGTCATTATCGCATGATTAGTGGTGTCAGAAGCAAATTTTTTTGTTGCACACAAATTTGAGATCTTCATTAATTGTGCTATACACATGGGACTCTTTTCCACGTCTTCGCCTTTTGATGGCGACGTCGGTAAGTTATGGTTTCAATCAGCACTGTTTTCGTGCTACCCCTCTTGTCGTCACTTGATCCAATTAATTAAATTGCTCGATGTAAGCCGATGCCTGATGCCTGACACTAAAAAAAAAATACTTTATACAATACTAAATTATTAATATTTTTTTCGTGCATTGTTTAAATTGGAGAGATATTTGCATAAGTATGTAAATTGTTATATTATGCATGTTTGCATGTGTATGCAAATGCATACATATATACATATATGTAATGTATTTATATGTATATTTTCATACATATCATATAAATGCATTTGCAAGTCTTTAATCTTGTCAGTCATTTCGCCATCAAGTTTATACGTATGTATATGTACATACGTACATACATACATATCATACACACTACACACAGGATAGGAGGATATACATACATATACATATATATGTATATGCATACGTAGGATAGGAGCGAAGTTTTTGCACGCATTTTTTTCCTTGTATGTGCAAATGTCTAAAATGTACATACTCACTTATGTATTTCCAAATATTAGGTCATGCCAAGTAAGACACGCTTGACTAGCTATGTCATATAGCATAGCCGTAGTGATATAACCACCCATTTAACATTGTAAAAAGTACATACTGTAATAGAGTTTTATCTGAGTTTAACAGGTACAGTAACCGTAGTAAGTTGACCTGTAGTAAAGTTAACGGAATAGTGCTACCTTCTACTTATGCACCTGGTAATTACTCAGTATGCATAACCTACACATTCATTTTTATATCATATATCGATTGTGTTGCGAACAATATGTGTAACTCGTATTTTGTCAGGCGAAGCAAAATGTGTAAGTCGTTTTTTGTCACGCTAAGCAATATGTGTATGTATCTCGTTTTTTGTCACGCGAAGCAATATGTGTAAGTCGAGCGCCATCTCCATTACATTCGGGAACGACTTACGCATATTGCTTAGCGTGATGCTGTTGTGGCTAAACCACGCTTCTACTTTTAGCGGGTTTGCTTACTGTCACACATCTACGTTTATTGCGCTAGCAATAGAAACACTCATCTACATCTATCACCACCACAGGTATAAAACTCTTCTACACCTGTTTTCCTATGTAAAGGTGTTTTTTACCTGTTGTCGCGATAAATGTAGATGCATATTTATATGGTGATCCTGATAAACGGAGATGCATGAAAGTAAGCAAACCCGCTAAAAGTAGAAGCATGGTTTAGCCGCAACATCATCGATATAATATGCTGACTTGGTTTTCACTGTGACAAATCCATGAAATTAGCAGGACATACAGCGTATTAGTTCAACATTGCATAAATAAAAAATAAAAAATTAATAATAACAATTGACTTTTTTCAGACTAATATGGTATTGTTATACATACATATGCATAATACCTACTCTAATACATCCTTATCAAGTACTGTATCTAAAGTACCAAACCAACCAACTTTTTTGTCTTCGTTTAGCAATTTACCAGTACCTTTGCCTTTTAATCAGATACAGTAACTTATTGATCAGATTCCTTATATTTTAGAATTGTTATAGTACTGTAAATAATGATTTTTGCTATTGGAATTAACATTTTTATATATATATATATATATATATATATATATATATATATATATATCGTCGTGGTTCTGCTATAATGTCCGATGTCCAAATGACCTTGAAAAAATAAAAATCGTCTGATCGACACCAAATTTTGGATTTTCCCATTTCAGGTCATTTGCAGCAAAAAATATTTTTCAAGGTCAAATGGACATCGGACATTATAGCGGAACCACGACGATATATACATATATAGGCCTATATATATATATATATAATATATATTTTTTTTGTGTAATTACAGAAAAAGCGACTGATGAGAAGAATGTGGCGGAAGAGTGGGGTCTCATCATGGACATATGTGACAAAGTGACAGGCAGCACTGGGGCCAAGGATTGCCTCAGGTCAATTATGAAGAGACTGGCCAATGCAGACCCTCACATTGCACTTCAAGCCCTTGTTGTAAGTGCTTATTTGTTTTATGGAAGTAGAAATCTTTGTCTACTGTACATAAGTATTTTCATCTCACATCTGGGCAAATCTCACTGTAACTCAACTGCAAGGAAAGGGATTTTTTCAGTACATTGTGCCCTGTATTTTTGTAGTACTTGTTGTTAAGAGCAGATACAGTATTCAAATTTATTTACAATGGAACTTGCCTATGTTACCTGATGCATAATATCAGGCTCAGATTAGATCCTTTGGGGCCCATCAGAAATTGAGGCAAAGGGGGCTATTTTGGGGGTCTTGTGACCAAATAGATTTTAAATTTGCCCTGAAATACCATAATTGCTAGGAGCCAGTCAGAAAATGTCGACCTTTCTTTATGGCCAGTCTAACCAAGTAGAAATAGTACGTTTTCATTGTGACAGCGATACCTAGTAAACTAGCTCTCTGATACGCTAGTGGGTTCCCACAAGCCAATCAGAGAGCTAGTTTACTATCGCTGTCACAATAAAAACACAATATTTTTACCACTGCCTCTACCTTATTTCCACTTTTCAAAATTTTCCCAAATAATTGTAATAATAAAAATATCACTAATAACAGCAGAATTTGAATTACACCCTAGTATAAGAGTTAAATTTAAAGGTTTGATTTTAATCTTATTAATTTCTATTCCGAAATTGGTTCAAACTCAAAATTATAGCTTTATGGGTAAAAAAAAAAAAAAAAAAAAAAAAAAAAATGCTAAGGATGAATTTTATAATTACTGTAATTTTCAATTCAACGTTCTCTAATTTCTACCAACTACCGGTATAAATATTTTATTTTTTTAAAACTTAATTAATATACCAACCGCAGTTTTTTTTTTCCTTATGTTCAGTAATGTACAGTACATAAAACCTTTTTAATTCTTTTTGTAAGCTTTAATCATTTACCAAGGCCTTAATCTGCTGTTGGATTTTTTTTTTTTTTTAATTTTAAAAGGGCACATTCTTAAAATGAGGAGCAGTAGTTGTTATTAATTAAGCTCTTACCTCCTGACTTTACCATTTTTTTCTGCAATACAAATAACTGAAAACCAACTCTTGGTTGCTCTTGTTGCTAGAACTTAGATTTTTGGAAAGGGACTCAACCATGGTACAAAAAATAGTCCTTGAATTGAATTAAACTGTGCCCTTAGTAGGAATTTTAATGCAATAATACGCGCATATGCAAAGATAATGCGATGTGGAAAGCATGAGCTGGTATCCAATAAGGCCGATTTTTTTTTCTTATGCAGGAAAAAATTTGGAATCTGGTATAAGAAGTTCTTGTTAAAATATACTCACCAAAAGTACCCTAAGCAAAATTAAAATTATAGTTACCTTCAATGGCTGACTGCATATAAACGCAAAAATATTAGAAAAATGAACATGAATAGTAGTAGTAATAATAAATAAAAAAAATCACAAAGGAAACTCAAGAGTTGATGTACTTGTTCTTATTTTAGCTACTAGATGCATGTGTAAACAACTGTGGAAAGAACTTCCACTTGGAGGTTGCATCCCGTGACTTTGAGACAGAATATCGTCGTTTGCTGAACCGTAGTCAGTCTCGCGTGCAGGAAAAGATGAAGACGTTGCTACGCAAGTGGGCAGAGTCACCAGAGTTTACCAAGGATCCACAGCTTTCCCTTATTCCTTCTCTATTTAAGAAACTAAGGGAAGAAGGAACAGACTTTACTCCTACACATCAACCATCTGAACAGGTAAATATACAAAATAGCTTTATAAATGCAGTGAGGTAAAAAATGTCACAAGCAATTATTGGTGAAAATTTCAATATTTAGGCCTTTTTTTTTTTTTTTTTTTTTTTTTTTTGTACTGTACTCACATACCTATAGTCAACATTGATAGAGAATAAAACCTTCAACTTATATTTTTATACATGTTGATGTTGCAGTCCGTCAAATTAAGCAAGGATCCTAATGTTGTGTCAAATCAACAAGAAGAAGATGATATTGCCAAAGGTGAGTATTTGGATCTACTATCGTATGTAAGACTTTGTGATAAATCTGAAACAACTGCAAAATGAGACCTATTTTTATCATTGCAACAATAAAATTTCCCTTATGTCTTATATTTCTGTAGACATAATTTTCATAAGTATATATGCAAGTTTTTAATTAATTTTATTCAATAAACACACATGGTGTACAACATATAACTTAAAATTTACAGAAATACATAAACATTACTCTTGAGCATAAGCTGTTAGACTAATGCTACGATTAGTACATTTAATTTAATAGTTTTAATATCCAAATTTTAATAATAGGCACATTGTCACTAGATTTGCAGTGCATGGTTTTCACCATAAGATTTGCATAATTAAAGAGTACCATGAATGTGGTACCTCATGTTGATGTAAATTGTGTGGTGAGCAATGTGATATAGTATATCATTTGCTGAAATGTACTAACTGCAGCATTAGTCTGACGGCATACGCTCAGGACTAATGTAATTAATGTATTTAATAAATTTCATGCGTATTAGGAAAAAACCATCGCGGTTAATATTAATAAGTTTAAAAAAATATTTAGAAAATAGTTGGTAGAGATTAGAGCACGTTGAATTGAAAATTAATAAAACGCGAAAAGTCTCTAATTTAAATAGTAAATTGGGACTAGGGATCAAATATTCTAGCTTGAGCTAGTTAAAAAGTAGACGTTAAAGGGATGGAGGTATAGTGTCAAAATAAAATACGATGTGCCTAGCATCTCATGTTCTCACACTACGTCAAAGACACAACATTATAAAACAGCATCAGACTTACTCTTTGCCTTAGACCGGTTTCGTCCTTTACCTAGGACTCATCAGTAAGGCTCGGCAGAGAGCTCTGTACAGCTAGAGATGGCTCACACCACATCTGCTAACTGACTGAGCTGAGGAAGCAAGTGGCAGTCGCGTTTTTATACGCGATGCCCCCGCAGCTGCACGCGCTGATTGGTTAAAATCGCGCGCACAAACTCGGCTTGCTATTTAAAACCTCTCATCCTCACACTGTAATATAAAATCGTGTCTAAGAGGGGTGTAAGACAGGCAGCCAGCAAGCAATAGTGTCCTCCCTCACTTCCCAGAGTTCCCCAACTCTAGAAAGATCGCGAGAACACTATACGCCTACCGACTGCACAGTATCGTGATTCACGCTAGTTACATTGCTTTATATGTTGACACTGGGGTAGAAAAAGCAAAATGATGATAGAGTAGGAGAGATAGAATAAATATTATGCGCTTTGGCATATAGTTTAATTAATTTAGTACGTGCTCTTATTGACGTTGGCAAGTAAAAGGGCCGAATAAAATCATTTTTATTTTATTCGGCCCTTTTACTTGCCAACGTCAATAAGAGCACGTACTAAATTAATTAAACTATATGCCAAAGCGCATAATATTTATTCTATCTCTCCTACTCTATCATCTTTTTGCTTTTCCTACCCCAGTGTCAACATATAAAGCGATGTAACTAGCGTGAATCACGATACTGTGCAGTCGGTAGGCGTATAGTGTTCTCGCGATCTTTCTAGAGTTGGGGAACTCTGGGAAGTGAGGGAGGACACTATTGCTTGCTGGCTGCCTGTCTTACACCCCTCTTAGACACGATTTTATATTACAGTGTGAGGATGAGAGGTTTTAAATAGCAAGCCGAGTTTGCGCGCGTTATTTTAACCAATCAGCGCGTGCAGCTGCGGGGGCATCGCGTATAAAAACGCGACTGCCACTTGCTTCCTCAGCTCAGTCAGTTAGCAGATGTGGTGTGAGCCATCTCTAGCTGTACAGAGCTCTCTGCCGAGCCTTACTGATGAGTCCTAGGTAAAGGACGAAACCGGTCTAAGGCAAAGAGTAAGTCTGATGCTGTTTTATAATGTTGTGTCTTTGACGTAGTGTGAGAACGTGAGATGCTAGGCACATCGTATTTTATTTTGACACTATACCTCCATCCCTTTAACGTCTACTTTTTAACTAGCTCAAGCTAGAATATTTGATCCCTAGTCCCAATTTACTATTTAAATTAGAGACTTTTCGCGTTTTATTAATTTTCAATTCAACGTGCTCTAATCTCTACCAACTATTTTCTAAATATTTATTTAATAAATTTCATAATATTTTATATTATTGTTTGGTAAATATATATGATATGTTGTACACCAAGTGTGTTTAATGAATAAAATTAATATATTATATTCAAGTAAGGTGATTCTTTAATGTGAAATCAATTATGATTGCTCTGTTTCAGCTATTGAGCTGTCACTTAGGGAGACTAGTGCAAAGAACAGTTCTTCAAGTGCTCCATCTTCGCTATATCCATCTGCTTTATCCCTCTCTTCCACTCACCCTTCCTCTCCTCCCTCCAGTTCAGAAAGTAAAGTTCGAGCTCTCTATGACTTTGAAGCAGCTGAAGATAATGAACTCAGTTTTCATTCTGGAGATATATGTAAGTAGAGTACAGTATAGAATGAGCTAAGCTTTTTATGATTTTTATTATTATTATTTTACTCTCTCAAGCAATACATTTCATTTCTTTATAACTAAATCATTCAGAATTCTGATATACACGTACAATTGTTTTAAATTTTAAAATAATGTCTTGTTTACTGTAAGTAGTTTACAGTGGTTCCAGATAACTATTGATTTAAATTGGATTATTGCTTGATGCATGTGCAGACACTAAGATAATATAAAAAAACTGTATTTTTATGCAGTAAATGAATTATATTGTAATACAGTAATAGGATATACAGTATATCACAGTGTCTGTGCATGTTGATCAAATTATACTGTGTAAGCATGTGCCTATGTATTGAGATGTGGTGACATTGCAGTGATTGTGATTGATAACTCTGACCCAAACTGGTGGAAAGGCAGCAGTCAACGGGGCGAGGGCTTGTTCCCAGCCAACTTCGTGACCTCAGATCTCTCGGACCCTGAGGCACAACCCAAGCGTAGCGTGCAGTTCAATGAAGCTGTGCAAGTTAAGACTTTGCCAACATATGAAGAGGAAGAGGATGTGGAGCCACAGATTGACGAGGAGAAAATTGACAGGTGGGTGAATTTATTAACGATCTTAGCAGTTTTCTAAAGCCAAGTATAGACCTATACATATAAATGTAAATTTGCTGGTATGGCCGAGTGGTGAAGGCAGCTGACTCGTAACGTCGTAACTCGTGTTTCTTACCAAGCACAGGTACGCATACATGTATGTAAAGTGTGAGAGCACACCACTTTGCATGATGCGTGTTTACATGCATTCCATGATGACACACAGACAGGCACAGTATTTCGGGAGGTGGACAATTAATGTGATTGCACTGTTCAGCCTGCCTAGAGTTTTCATGGTGAATGCTGGGCTGTGTATTTAAGCTATGGCCGACCTGTGTGTGCATTTCCATTGCAGCTCTGCCCATCAGTTTGAGCGTTTCCTGGCAGCGTTTTCTCATAAAGATAGCATAGTGTGGTTGCGGGTTGCCTATACAAATCTTTTTCAAACTAGTGACCAGAGATCAATAAGACAAATATCTTGACAGGACTATGGTAAAAGGTGTAGCACGAGAACACAATGTGGCAACAAAAAAGAAAGAAAATTGACAATTAAGTACAATTACACATGTAGTGATTTATGTGTTGGCAGATTACTTCACATGCTCCATGAGTCCAACCCTGAAGAGGAAGGTTCCAGTGATATTGATGCATCTTTAGAGCGTCAAGTGAATGCCATGGGACCTCTAATTGATGTTGAACTAGAGAGAGTGGATCGTAGACATGCTCAACTTACCCAGCTGTCCGCAGAGCTAGTTGGTGCCTTCAACTTATACCACTCCCTTATGAGAGAGCAGCCCAAGTCACCAGTCATGCCCCAGCAATATGGCTACATGCCACCTGGACCCCAGCAGCCTCAGCAGGTGACACATTTTACATCTCTTGAATTTTTCAGCATCTCTCTAGGAAATTGATAAAAACTGTCAAATAAAAAAGCAGCTAAAAGTCACATTAAACAGTCAATAATATCAATTATGCTATACAAAGCTGCATTAAAATAATAACAACAACAACAACAACAACAAAAAACATCATATATTTATTTTTTATTTTTTTTCTCGTACTATTGAATACATTGAATTTACTTCTAATATACATTATTTTTTATGCACAGGGTATGTACAATGGTGGTGGAGCAGTGTATGGACATCCCTCCATGATGTATGCACCACCTCAAGGTCCTCCTCTTCCACCACAAGAAAACTACATGCAGCAACCACCTCCTCAGTTTCCTCCACAGCAGCCCATACCCCAACAAGCTCCCCCTCAGTTTGCACCACAATTTCAACCCCCTCAACAACAGTTTCCTCCACAACAACCTCCTCCACAATTTCAGCAACCATTTTCCATGCCTCCCTCTAATTATCAGCAACAGCAACTACCCCCTGACTTTGCATCTTTGCCCCCCATGCAGCAGTACCCCCCACCCCAACAATACCCTCCTGCTGGCACTCCTGCAGGCCAACCACTCATGTGATAAACTTGATGGCCAAATATGTACAGGTTTAATTTTGTGCTTGACTCTTTCATTTGTTTCCTATTTGATGAAAATTATCAGGTTAAAAATTAACACTCTGAAAATTATCAGTTAAAGAATTAACAAGCTGAAGTCCAAACTAAAAGTATCCTCAAGTTATCTATTTTAAACCTCTCAACAATTTCATTTTTAAGCACTTTTATTGTCTATTTTAGTAACTAGTTTCTTCATCTTTTTGCATAATATGTATATTAAAATGTATTGGCATATTTGTCTCTTACATCACATTTTTAATTGTTGTATTATTTAATAATTCTTGCTATGTCCTTATGAGGGTACTTTTAGGTTTGTTATGTGTTTACAACGACATACACTGTTGCCTTTTTTTTTTTTTTTTTTTTTTTTTTTTAACTTAGGTTTTAGGCGTATCTGCAAAGTGGAGTTGCATATTTGACTGCAATGCAGTTTTTTTATATGAACATGATTCTTAAACTTTTTTTTTAATTCCAAATTACTCTCCAGTTATTCAAGATACTGACCAAGTAAAAATAAATAGTACTGCATAAAATAAATAAATAAAAACAAAGGTAAATTTAAAGATACAATATTGTATGTGTATGCAGGGGTGGATTGAGTCCTCAGGGGCCAGTCCTCACCATTGGTAGAAGAGGCCACTTAAACAATAATTGGAAGGGGGGGTATGTATGCTCTCTTAAAATCCTGCTGCAAGCATAAAATGAAGACCAATTTATGTTTGAGGGGCCAATTATTGCCATGAGGGCCTAGAAAAAGATTGGGTCTGTTTGTCAAATGCTGAACCCTTCTTAATAGCCAATCAACTCTGTATGTATAATAATATAACACGAAGCTGTATATAAACAGGACGAAGAAATAAATAAATCATTAAAGTTAACAAACTGATTAAATAGATTTCCGATTTCATATGAAACAATAACTAAATGCATGACTGGAAGAGCATTGCTAGTATTCAAATTAAGTTCGTACTTATTGAAAAAAAGTTTTTTTTTTTTTTTTTTTCAAATTTTACAAAGATGACAACTTGAATGCTTATGTATATCCATCCTTAACTATACTTGATTTCCAACATTTGCTAAAGAAAGAAAGAAGAAGAAGAAGAAGAAAAGTTAATTTTTAACTGACACTTGATATATTTGCACTCTTTATAATATTATTATTATAGCTTTATAATTTCATTTTATTTCAAATAAAAATCTATAGATAATTTATTTGTGTTAAATAGTATGCTTTATTGTAATAAACTTATTATATTGTAAAAAGTGAGCTAGCGGTAAAAGTGAAAGTCATGCCAAATGCTGCCCTAGATTTGGATTGTCATCATTGTTATTCATTCATTCACATGTGTTCTTATTATGTTTCATGGCAGTTGACACAATCATGATGTATGTATATTAATGGCGCTCGTTTGACAACAAAATTTTATTTTTCAGAAAGTGCAATAAATTCATTATTTTTTGTTAAATAATAATAATTTGTGTTGTGTTTGTTTCACATTATATAGTTTGTTTATACAGTCTCGATTTTGTGAAGTTCAATTATGTGAATTTCGCGATTTTGTGAAATGCACCATGCAGCAGACTTCAATATAAGCATGGCAATGTTAAAACTCTCGATTTTGTGAAATGCCTATTTTCTGGGTCCCTTGTGATTTTACAAAATCAAGAGCTTACTGTTATTATATAAAATTAAATTAAAATAATGATAATTTTAATGCAAGACCACATTCCTAGTACTTTGGTTGTCCTTTGAAATTAAGAAAGCCTATGAACCATATTTTTCTCAATAAACAAACATTTTCAGACATGCTAGCTAAGGCCAAGTTTGTGACTGGTCTATTTTTTTTTTTTTTTTTTTTTTTTTTTTGTGATTGATCTTGTAAATAAAATTATACATTTTGCTACGTAATTGCACTAATTGCACATACAAACCTTCAAATTAAAGAAACATATTTTTTTGTTAATTTTTTTTTGTGATTTATTAGGTATAATATATATAATTTTTTTAATAAAATATATTTGCCTGATTTGCTTCTTTTATGTCTGTTGATGTAGGTTAGGTATAGGTTCAATCAATGAAACTAACATTAATTGCCATGATACATATTCCTGTGTAGCTATTATTATAATATAGTATTATGATCATAGATAATTTTATTGCAATTTACTGAACTTGTCTTGTTATGTATATTTTGTTATGTTTAATTATTGCCCAATAAAAAAAGGGCTGAGAGGGGAGCAAATATTGTGTATTTTAAGTATATAATATATAATTATTAATATTCTGAAATGAACGAAAAAAAGAAAAATGTGCTACTTTTCCTAACCAAAATTGCATTCTCATTTTGTGATGTAATAGGTTTTAATTAATATTAAAATAATAATGTATTGTAATATATGAAAAAAAAATGATGTGTTGTATTAATACAATAAATATCTCAAGTTATGAAAACAAAAAGTTTTCTTCTTTTTTAACCTATAAAATAAATACAATTGGGTGCGCAAAAAAAAATAATAATAATAAATAAATAAAAAATAAAAAAGTAAGAGAAATAAATGAAAGAAACATGATGTTTTATGTAATATATTATTATTAATAAATATTTGTTCATCTTAATATAAGAGTCAACTATTTAGTTCCACACTTTCATTCACATAAGCTACAAAAGTTGTTGCAGTCACCATATTACATTTTGTACAAAATTTTAAGGTAAAGTAGCTTCCACGAAGGACATATAAAGTTTGTATGAATATCAACATATCAATATAAATATGTTGATTTACCCAGAATCATGGAAGTATTGTTCACATAATAACGTAAAAGTTATGTGCGTCGACTCACATCAACGGATAAACAAAGATGACAAAATTTAAACAAATGGAGCTGTTCACAATGCTTTTGAAAATAACATGTGAATAGCTCCATTTAATTACATTGGTCCAACTTTATTTATCTGTTGACACGCGTCGGCACACATAGCTTTTACATTACATGTGAACACTACTTCAAGACACAATAAGTATTTTTTGTTCTTCTACAAATCATCGTTTATTTGACTTTTCTAGCCCGCGAGATAACCGAGCCCCGCGACAGTAACGAGGGGAAATGTGACGCACTACTTCCCCCCTACTGTGCTAGTAAAAAGTCTGTGCACCTTCTCAGGTAAGCTTAGCAGGTAGAGCAGGGAGCACATATTTTTTACTCTCACAGTAGAGGGGTGTGTACTTTGTCTCGTTCCTTCATGGGGCTTGCTTATACCGCGGGCTAGAGAAGTCAAACAAACGACTGATTACTATTGAAATGATTTGGAGAAGAATAAAAAATACTTATTTTTAGGGTTAAGTGTATCTTTTGAGTCCGTTGTAAAAGCCTACTAAACATGCATTCACATATTGATTCAGTTGTTGTAATTTTACACAGCAAAATGATTATTCCCATTTAAAACAATGCTATTTAACAACTTGCTGTGGAAATTTACAACAAATAAATGAATATGTGAATACGTAATAACAGAGAACAGATTTTTAGGTACACTCTCATTATAGGGGGAGTTTTAACTTAAAAGAGTTGCTGCTTTTAGAAGAACTTTGCTCAAAAGTATGTTTCGTTAAGTGGTTTGTTGTCCACTCTGTGGTCATGGAACTGCATGTCATTATTAGTGTCTAAAAAATGACTTGCAGATGTTTCACAAGCACAGAATGGACAACATAGTACTCTAGTACATCCTTCGTAGGCTTTCTTCTTTTGAAATCGGCAACTCTTTATTGTTAAAAATATAGCAATAGCCATATTTATTAATATGCCCACTCATTTAACATTGTAAAAGGTAGGGCCTTACCTGAGTTTAACAGGTAACCAGAAGTTGGCCAGTGGTAAAGTTAAAGGAATGGGGAGGGGGTGTAACAAAAGTAGCCTCACTAATACAGGCAGGCATTGTGGTTACAATAGCTTATACTATATTCTCATTGTATCCCCCTAAAAAGTAATTATATTAAAATATTGAGAATTGCTGATTTAAACTTATGATAGCCATACTTAGTTTATGGAAAATATTTATCATCACTTTAGGCATAGATAATTTAATATGACTTATCTTTAATTTAGATTATATATTATATACTCTAAAATATTATTTTATATCCATTCATATATATGCGTTCAGAAAAATTGAATGTGTGTGATAATTGAATTAAAAAACTTGGTAGAAAAACACAAATATGTTTTCTTTTTCTATCAAATCTTCTAGAATAAAAACAAAAATCTTAATGAAATCAATTAGCATATAATTATTTTAGAGATATGTCCAAAATCTAAAAATATACTCTGATATTGCAGATTACTCAATAGTATAGTATAATATATAATAAAGACATGACAGCTTCCGATACAAATTTGCTTCTATAACACATTCTGAATAATGGGACTATGTTGGGATTAAGCATTAGATACTGTACTGCTATGTAAAAGTTTTGTTTGGACCATCGAAATTTGATCCCAAACCGTAGAGCATTTTTAAGGTATTGAAATATACGATCAGTATTAATATTTTCTTCTAACACGAATAAGACTCAAAATAAAGCATTTTAATATGATTGAAAATTGTGTTTTTGTCAACATGTGCAGTTATCTGTGAAACATAAAAAAAAAGCATTCTTATTTTATATAAATGTTATGAGTTTGAAGTTCAAGCCCACCTAATTTTTCCTATTTGCACAAGTGAAAACAGACTTTGTAATAAAAAACATAGCCCAGTCATAACTGAGGTCAGTTGAGGTTATAGATTGGTGTGTGAACTTTTTTTTTTTTTTTTTTTTTTAGTTATTATTATTATTATTCAATGAAAATTTAAATGTTTTATAATTTAACTAATTCATATAATGAAGAAATTATATTCAAAATGAGAAGTACTGCAAATAGTTAAGCATAGTTTAAGTTTTTTTTTTTATATAGTCGCTACTTATTACCTATAAAATACCTTTTTACTATAAGCCTATTATTGTTAGTATTATTAGTAATTTATTATAATATAGTGGAAATGTCAGATCGAATGCGCCTGGAGGAGACTGCAGAACTAGATGCCATCATTTGAAGCACCTTATGCGTCTAGTTCTGCGGTCTCCACCAATCAAAATACTGGCGCGCATTTGATCTGACATTCACGCTATAGGAGATGAAATACTGTATAAACTACTGTGCAACATGTCTCATGTAAGTTTGATTTATCAACTTTTAATATGTAAGCTTTTCTTTATTTGTTTTCCCATCTTGACCCATAAAAACAACCAAACTCAACTAAAATCAAGAAAGAGTTTAAAGCATTGCAATTACATTTTGATGCTATGCTATTTCACTTCTCAGCTTCTTATTTGTAATCTTAACGATCGTTTGGGTTATTCTGAATGCGTTAGAATAAATTCATATCTCGAAGCTAACATATATATATGACGATACTGTTGATGATACAATGATGTAGACCTATAATATCAAAGACCATACACATGTGCATGGTCTTTAATAGTATACATCATATTGCAGATAAAAAAAAATAAATAAAACAGTGACTGCAACAACTACACAACTCTGCTGCTACATGTTATCATTGATATACACATTTTTATGGCTTTCAGTGTCACTCCATAACTCTCAGACTGTTAAAAAGAGCATATATCAGGAGGAATAGTCTTATTAAAAACAAAAAGGACTAGTTTTATTATAGCTTCCATAATTTGTTTAACAAATTAAAAGATTTGCAATATTTAATTTTTTTGCCCTTTTGTTTTTAACCTTTTTTTTTAAGTGGGGAGATTGGGGGAGGAGGGAGTAACAATAGTAACTTCAGTTACAACAGGCTGAAGTAGATCATTAATGGAGTGACACAGTAAAGCTCAATACTTTTCACATTGCATGGTTTTTGGTACCTGAGTTACAAGTTTATTGATTTATACACAAGCCAAATTCAGTATCAAAGTGTGCAAAAATTTCTACATAAATCAAAACTTTTGTGTTTCCTGTGCCAAAAATAATGATAAAAAAATAAATAATAATAATAATATTTAATCTACAATAAAATGGCTGGGTAAAAATAAAAAATACCCATGTTTTGTTCTAGATATAGGATTGACACAAAAGCTATTTATTGCCTAATTCGTATTCAGAGGCAATAATATTTTTGTCAGGGATATCATGCAACTAGCGATTTCTTGCAAGCAGCTCTCAGCTTTGGAATAAAACAACAAGCCATATTAGTAGGAAATAACGTATTATCCTTCTTGAAATTTGTTACATTATAGATAAAAATTGCAATATAAAATTATGCATTAAGCAAACTTGTGTAGGTAAACATTATATAGAACAGCATAATATATTACTTTAATTCTTGTCAAATAAATTTTGATGAAAACTGCATATCGCATTATTACATTATAATGTAATGTGTTGATTCAATTGCATGAAAGTACAGGTTAGGTACAATATTGTTATCACAGATAACAACAGCCTATAAGTAATAGTTAAAGAAAAAAAAAAAAAAAAAGGGAGGAGGTGACATGATGCTGAAGCATATGGTGGAGCATTTTATATTAAATGCAATAAGATAATTTAAATTTGGACTCTATCCTTGTAAACATTTAGGATCAACTGAAGTGATGAAAATAACACTTTTTTTTTCTTATCGTAAAACAGTAAAAATACATTGCTGGATACGAGATATCTGAGATATGTAATAATTTGATTCCACACAAATGACTTAGTTATAAATTATAGTGATGAAGCTTATGTCATGTAAATACAATACAGTGTACTCTTAATAATAGCAGTGGCAGAAGAACTTGTTACTTATGTATTATTTATTTATTTGAGGAAATGTTAATAAGATTCAAGAGTAAATTACTGCACAATGTCAAAAATACAGTGAACTCACAAGTTTGTTGAATGGATAAAATTGAAAGATTTAACATTGAAATGTATTGGCAACTCCTGGCAACTTGACTGAGCATTTCACAAAATCACAAATTAATTATTTTTAATTTAACTATGAACTATGTGCTGACCAGCCAGGAATCAAATCAGAGATGCAAGTTTGTGGAGAAGTTGGCTTCACCTGGGGGTCTATTCCATAAGTCCTGACAAGAAACTTGGTACCGATAAAGGGGGCGTAACTCACATGTTTATTATGGAAAACTCGTGAGCCACGCCCCTTTCTCGATACCAAGTTTCTCGTGAAGCCTTACAGATTAGACCCCCTGGTTTCAATATTTTAAAATTCTATACGACTGCATTGAATCCTCATTCACAGTCACTTAGCCAATCCATAACCAAGACTGTAACAAGTTACAAGTTTAACAGTTATATGGTGTAATTACAACCTCTGATATAATTCTCATGTACACTGTATTCAAAATGGAATATCTGTAGCATTAAAAACAGATCCCATTTTTTTTATTTATTAGGCCTATTATTATTTTAATATGTATAATTTAGTTTTTAATACTGAATATTGCATCCCATGTTTACAAGGTAGAATTCTACATCACTCATAAGCAAGAAGTGATAAAATGTGTAAAAAAAAAAAAAAAAAAAAAAAAAAAAAAAAACTTGTCATTTTAGCTTGACCAGCTGCTTGTATTTTTTTAAGGGTGACTGCGTGCAAGACAAAAATACATATTTTATATTTTAATATATTACTTTACATATTTACACAGAAAATAATACATGAAGCAGCAACTACATACAAACACAATGAAATCAAGTAATCAAAAATAAAAACACCATGCTCTCAACTGAAATATCACGAGCAATATCACAATCAGTATTATCTTGATTTGCTTTCAGTTTACCTCAATGGTCTGTATATTATAACAATGGCAGAAAAGTCTAGCTCTGCTCGACTTTTATTGGACATGATTTTGGACATGAGAATTTCTTTATTTTTCCACATAAGATAAATAGGTGAAAACTACTTCATAGTATCTTTAAAACAACAGTAAACTAAAAAATAAACTAAAAAGTAATTACAGCTACTAATTTAACCTCTCAAAGAATAAAAATATACAATCAACTATTTGATATTTAAGTTATGTTCATTTCTAATTATTAATTACACATACAGAAAAATAAATACAGACACACAGATATATAATAAATTAATGTGAAATATAAAATTTTATACATTTTGTTTCGATATCCAAGGACTCGTCTCAAAAGAGTTTAGTCAGTCAGAGAAAGAAAAAATAAATATTTTTTTTTGTTGTTACTGAAAATAGTTAAAGGATATTAAATTTAAGCCATTATAATATGGCTCAATGTGACCAATCAAGACTAATTGTTTGTTTTATTTTATTTTTTATTTTTTTATTTTTTTTTTTAAAGTAAAAGTTCATGCTAGATATGTGCCTGCATAGGATTCAGTCTGTTTGCTTTAGACTTTAGACCAGTCACAACCTTAAAACCCCCCTTTAAATCCAGCCCAAAATAACTATTAAAATTTTTACAGAAAATTGCTATACAATAATTATAGACAAACCATTTTTACTTGAAGACAGAATAAACAACATTAGATTTTTCCTTTCTAAACATTGACTACACTAAATTTAAAATTAAAAAGTAACAAAAAAGAACCTGCATTTTTGTACTGTGAAGTTTATTACAATGTAAAGCTTTGGATGGGAGATTGTGTGGCAAGCAATGTGAGTAAAAAGTTGAGAGCAATGATGAAACAAATAAAATATATCACAGAAACAATGTAACAAATATATAATAAAAAGTAGCGGAGATATGTTGGAATATCTTGACAATCAAAATCAGTACCCCGGCAGGTGCTGACTAATAATGACCAACTGCACTGGAAAATTGTGTGCAGTTGTAGTGGATTTCAAAGTCACCTTGCATTGCATGCTGGGAACTGAGCAGCTTTGAGTAGCAAGGTAATACAGATATAGTACAATTATTAAAAATAATAAAAATGCTACATATTATGATAAACATTGTACATAAATTGCAATAACTAGGCAATATACCACCTAAATGTTTGTACCCTTATATATCAACTTGCATATTGAAGTGCATCCACATCTAAACATCACAGGGGCAATTACTGTGACACAACTTTTGATGCAGATAAAAGGATGGCTTACATGTTGTTCACTTTCGGTTTTTAATAAAATAAAATATGAATGCACCCTAATTTATGTAGATGATTTCCAGTATTTTAGCACTACATAGTATGTATACAAAAAATGAAATCATTATTAAAAAAAAAAAAAAAAAAAAAAAAAAGGAAGAAAAAAGGGAAGAAAAAAAGAATTTAAAAGCAGAGGAGAATGTTTAAATTAAAACTCCTTAAGAATGAAATGAAAAAAATGAAAAACAACTATAACTTTTTCACATGTATTATAGAAAAACAAAACAAATAAACTACATATATTCCCAGTTCCCGCTTTTGATATTAAAGGATACAACATAACAGCAACAACTAGGTGGTTTTTGTTTTCTTAATTATATTTTCTTATGTCTGTTTACCTTATTTGAAACTTGTACTAATATTAGGCTTGAAAACACTGGGGAGAAGGATGTTTTATAATAACAAAGCATGACAGAGACAAGAATGATAAAATTACGTAACTGACTGTTGTTTCACTTTAATTAGATTAGGTCATGAAAAATGTCTATTTGACCATGAGTCTTTAACGCTGGCACTGCGGGTGATGATGAGTATCTTACATGAAGTGAAGCATGAAAGAGAGAAGCGTTTGCTTGCTAGCCATCCAGCGGTGGTCCGAGATAAACCATGGACACTTCAGTATTGCCATACACTGCAGATACTGAGGGAAACAGACGCTTTGCTGGTAGCCCTAAAACAGCATTCAATATGTTCCATATTAAAACAAATAACATTTGTATACCTAACAAAATATTGAATTCGATTATTATTAAAAAAAAATCAATAAATGCAATTGTCATTAATAATATCGACCTTGTTGCTTGCAAAATGTGTAAGTTGTTTCCGAACGTTACGGAGATGGCGCTCAACTTACACATATTGCTTTACACGACAAAAAAGAGTTACACATTTTGCTCGCAACAACATCGATAGGCTATGTGACAATTTTTCAATACCCTTGTATGTATTGGATGTTGAATTAATTAAAATATTACAGCACTGAGATATATTTCTATGCACCCTACATTTGAAAAGTTTTAAATTTAACAATAAAGGATAATGCTGCCTCAGTGAAGTGGCTGGAGGGTAATTGTCATTGAAAAAGTTGTTGTCCCCACTGCTACATTTCTCTGCCTTCTTATATCACTCATTTAAGAACCAAAATATTTTTGCACACAAGAATCATGATCTTTATGTACTGTATGCAGGGGGGCTACTGGCTCTTGCTGCCTGAAGAAAATTCTAGTCATCTGGAAGTAAATCGCAGGCGGCAAATTGCACTGCAGAAAATTAGGGCTGTCAACGTTGTCAATCTGGCAGCATTCATTGCACCTCCCCTTGCCCTCCCTGAGCTACCCCTTCAGCCAATTGCCCCTCACATGCCAACTGCTCTCCATCAATCCGGCTGTCAGGTTGGCTTTTGAATTTTTTACTACCCTTACAGTTTCCGCAATTCTGCCGCCTGCAATAAAAAGTGAAGAATGCGCCGCTAACAACTTTCTCTTCCCTGCTGCCTATAGCGGGAGTATAGCAATGCTCTATCCTTATTATATAGATCAGTGACTGTATGTATTTATTTAAAACCTGCCCCTCCTTTAGCCTATATACTGCACAGGTTTGTAAAAAACTTTAACTAAAATAATAAATATATAAATAAATTTATGTTTAAATTTAATGGAAAGGCAAAACCACAGTAGGGGCCTTCCCACAGTGAAGAGATATGCAATAGTTATGTTAAAATCTTGCTAACTTTGGCACGCTACTCCAAGTGAAAGAGACTATATGTGTAAACCTTCATAAGTCTTTTCAGATAGAAACTGTAACTTTTTATTCATTTATAAACCTGTGAGATTTTATGAATGCATTATTATTCTTAAATAATCATTTATTTAACTTTCGAAGAAAAGGATAGGAGAAACCAACAAGCGCCTTACCACGATGAGGTCCGTAGCTTGGTGAAAATCTTGATGGCACCGGTTACACAAATATTTACAAGTTAACTAGCAGTAAGACGTTTTCGAGACTACACGCTGAGCAACTGAAGAAGAGGACTGTTGCCCTTAAAACGTCTTAGTTAACTTGTAAATATTTGTGTAACCTGACCAATCAAGATTTTCACCAAGCTTCGGATCTCATCGTAGTAAGGGGCTTGTTGGTTTCTCCTATCCTTTTCTTTGATTATCAATTCGAACCAAAATGGTTTTAACCTTTTCTAATTAATTACATTTATTTAACTTTCTTTAAATGAGATTTAAAGAAAACTAAAGTTACTCTGGCTATAGTTTTTCTCAAAGTCTGAAAAGGCTGACAAATAGTTTGTTTCTCTTGGAACATTGTGCCAAAAGCTGCCCATGTCTCTACCATCTCTGTGCTTGCAAGTTTACCAACAAATTATAGTACATTTCTCCAGTCTCCATTATGGTAAAGCTCTTGCTGGTTCCAACCACCCTTTCCTTATAATTTCTCATATCCAACTGTGGTGGTTATTAATTAAATGAATTGTGTAAAAGACCGAAAAATATATTCATTCACAGCAACATTTTTTTTCTATTAAAATTATTTGTGATATCTGTGGTACTGTAACACAAACCATTACCTCTAAATGCTACTCCAAGAAACTCATAGTTCTTTTCAAATGACAAGGTATTGTCTTCACAATCCAGAATGACCCGTATTCTCTCTCCGACCTGCAACGAGAAGAAACAAACTTTTAGACTTTGAAGATTTTTAACTTATAACATAAATTTGGGGCTTTAGAGATTCCTTGCAATGCTTGAAATTTCAATATATTAATTTACAAAAAACACAATAAAACCTCTGATGATCAATTTTTATATCATCTCCAACCCAAAAAAGCATTTAATGACAATCATCTGAAAATCTATTATTTAGTTTTAAAGTACTATTTTGGGTTGTATTAAATAATAATAATAATAATAATAATAAACATTGATTTACAGTAGTTAGAGGTTATGGATAGAATAAAAATGAGTTCTTTGCCACAAAACAGAATAAACCCAACAATGTGTGATTTAATAGAACTGAAAGATGAAATAATAAACGAACTTTTCCGAGATACCTAAGACTTGAAGTGAGCCACTAACACTACTGCAAAGACTGGCTGGGGACCTGGATAGACCTGTCAAGCCTAAACAGCTCTCTCATTTTGAATGTCTGTCAGAAGGTACGCGGACAAAAGGCCCTGGCTGTGCGCACAGGTAAAGCATATTGGCGAGCAGTACACAGGTAGGGTCTTTTGTCGAAGGGCCTTTTGTCCTTAGGCCTTCTGTCTGTATACACTCATTTTACCTTTGACACACTGGCATAAATGTGAGGTGAACATGAGATTGCATTTACTTGTTAAAATCATATCAAATTGGATTTGTTAGTGCATACCATTGCCTCTAAAAACACTGCATGTCGATGCTTACCCGTTGAAGTAAACAAACTACAATTTGAACTACAAATTTTGTGAAAAATGACCGTTCTACACTCTACAAATTCCAAGTTTCCCCATCTAGTTCTCATGTTAAATCGCGTAGAAGCACCAAACGCAGATCGTTCATTTTTGAGTAAAATTTGTAAAGTGTAGTTTGTTCACTTCGAGGGTAAACGTCGATATACCCAATGAGAAAGAAACTCAATATCTTCTCACATCTAACCAACATGCCTACCTTGTACTGTACTGTGCCACAGGCTTGGTTCAGTAATTTTATCTATTAGCATATTGCCATGGTAAATACAATGAAATATAGGAATATGTTTGGTTGTAATTTGTAATCAGCACAAGGAATCTTGGACACTGGTATTTACTTTTACTAAGAGAGTCCAGTACAGTCAACCGGGGTGAAATTGAAACTCCAATCATGTGCAAGCTTTCAGTTTTCCTTATCTTGCTAGACACAGAGCACTTTGAAAGCTGGTCTGTGATTGGTTTTCAATTTCACCCCGCACTTTCAATTTCACCCCGCACTTTCAATTTCACCCCGGTTGACTGTAATAGCATAGGGTACAAAGCAATACATAATTTTATTTTATTTTAAAAAGGCAATATTTGTATAAAATAAACAATTTTATAAGTACAAAGTGCTTTGTGCTGATAATGTATATAGAATACACTATAAGGTGTGATTGTTTCAATACATATTGATGCTTACACCCGTCGAAGTTAACAAACTACACTTTACAAATTTTGCTCAAAATGAAGGATCTACATTTATACAAATTCCAAGTTCACCCATTCACTTCTCCTGTTAAAATGCGTAAAAGTGCCAAACGTAACTCGTTCTTTTTGAGCAAAATTTGATAAGTGTAGTTCGTTCACTTTGACGGGTAAGCATCGATATAACATTTCCATCTTGTATGTACCGTATATATTGCTGCTCTTGATTATATGTCAACTTCTGAAATTGAATTAAGTTATCATTGGAATACCCCTCAGCATGCAACATATAATATTAGTACTTCACGGATCATACAATACTGTAAGTACTGTTATGTACCGTACATATGTATGCATGTTACTGTATACATATGAACTGTACATACTGGTACGAAAACTATGATTCTTCCAAAAATCACCACCATATTTAAAAACACTAATAATTTTAAATAAAGTAAATCTGTCATACTAAAATCGATTAGCTGCCTCAAGTATGTATGTATTATGCAACTGACATTCAGTCGTTGATCACAGGTCCATGTGTACATACTGGTATGTACTGCAACTGATTTAACTCTGTACACACTAATAGTTACATGCTGGATCATCCAGCATCATACTATTATATAAAGTTGCAATAGCTAAAACATAAAAATTAAAACATGTAAAATTATAACGCATAATTACCTGATATTTAGGAGCATTATTCAAAAGTGGGTAGTTGCCCTGTGCATCACCGTTGTGAAGCAAATGATTATCTACCAGGTTCCATCCCCAACTTTGGTCATCTGAGCCCAGCAATGCCACATATCCATGACACTGAAGTTGAGCATCTTTGGTTGCTATTCCAACAACGGCCACGGTGCCTAGAGGACCTTCCCAAATCACTTCCCAAGCATGCCTACCACTTCGAAATCCAATTTTACCTCGCGTAGCGTCCGTACTTTGAGCTACAGGATTTCTATGTAAAGTAAAACCATTAGGCTTTATATATACATTACGAGAACAGTCATTTGGATTCCAAGCATGGTAAAAAGCTCTTAATTTGGTTTTATAAGTTGGCACAGAAGATAGGAGGTCCGATTTGAGTGCCTCTTCTGCCAGTTTTCTGACACAATGTAGCCTCCACACATCATTGTTTTCATCATTGAGATATTTATACCACCTTTTACACACTAAAGAACAATTTCGTAAATCATGAAGATCTAAGAAAGAGAAAATAACTTCTAAAATATTATCTGGTAATTTGTCAAACGATCCTTCACCCATTTTGCCGGCCGCAAAGGCTGCCAACATTTGAAAATAAATACAGAAACTTGGACTTTAACTTATTTGGTTGGTAATTTATTATTATTAAAAATGGCGCTGTCCATGAATCGAAGTTTGCTATCTGGTATCATAAATTCATCAAAAAAGCTATTTAGACCTTATGTAATACCATTAAGACATTACCCAGGTAAAAAACAAAATTTTAATTAATATTGAAGTATTATTTTTTACGGAATAAATTCAACTTTTATCAAAAAAACAACACGTTCTTTGCAATTCATCCTCCTCACTGGACTGGACCAGCATGCATAATTAGAACTTTTTACATTAGACTGTACATATCTCCTTAACCATGCTTGCATATATTTATTATGTACAGTAGTTAAATTATAACTAAGATTAATTAGATTGATTTTAATGCATCATTTCAGTTGCACGGAAGAGATTCTATCGAAAAAGCAGCATCTTAGAAGCTGGCTCTGGCTATTGGGAAGTTACATTAGATCAACGTCGTGTGAAGACTCCTGCTGGGCAAGTTTTACGTGTAGAGAACGAGTCGCTAGCTTTAGCATTAAGTCATGAGTGGGACTCCCAACAAGACACGATCAACATGAGTGCCATGCATCTGGTACAGTATATGAGCAAGGATGATCAATGAATATGAGATATGATCTTACAATGATATAGATAGATCGAGTGTGCTCTGCACCCCATTGATTAATAAAGGAACAACTAGCTGTTTTAAGGCCGACTATATAATACATATAAAAGATTTTGCTCACATCCGCTTCTGTTTCGATGTTCTGCGCATGCATGCATGGTGCGGGTACGTAGAAACGAAAGCAGATGTGACCGAAATCGCTTATACATAGTTGGCTTCGAAACTGTTGTTCCTAGCTAATAACACAAATCAATTTTCAAACATTTGTTATTTATTTTGGTTGTTCTTTTTGTGTGTTTTAAAACAATAGATATGTATGCTGACTGATACGCTGTACACTTAAAAAAAAAAAAAAAAAAGTAATATCATAACATGCTGTACCTGAAAATCAACTCTGATTTGGCCGGAGCCATTGATTTCTAATTTATTTTTCAAAATGGTGTTTTCGGGCAGTGACGTCACAGCTTGCCTGCTCCATGCATACAACAAGCATACAACACACACACCATTTTGTGAATGGAAAATAAACTAGAAATCAATGACTCCAGCCAAATTAATGTTGATTTTTTTAGGTATGTTAGGATATGAGACAATTTTTTTGTTCAAGGTGTTCTACGCCTTAAAAAAATAATAAAAAAGAGGCATGTTTGTAAAGTATCTACATGCCAGTTTTTAGCCTCTTTCCGTCCTTTCCAAGCTAATGAAAAATATATACTGTAAATCATTACTTGTAGAAGCCAGTAAGACCCTCCTTTTTTCATTGTACTTCACACTTATTGGCTAGAGGTTATGTTGCAAGTTTATATAGGTATAATTAAATAAAACTAAATTTTTCTAAAATTCTCTGAATTAGAAATGAATGTATGTAGTACAGGATCAAGTGAAAAAGTAACATAGGGAACCCCCAAGTAATTAGTAACAAGCTGAAATTTTCACCACAAGTACATTTAAGTGACAGTAGACCACAAAAAAAATTCGCACATTTTCGCACCATGGGAAGTTGCCCATATTTTGAGTTTGTCCCGGAATTCAAAAATATTTTTTATCTCAGCTTGTAGTACAGCTACAGCAACAAACTTTATACCAAATGAAAGCTTAAATTAAGAGGAGCCTGAAAAAAAAATATTTCAATTCCCTTAATTGCTTTTTTGGACCCTTGATTAGGGGTCAATTAAAAATAGATGGGCAAAATTTCTAAACTATCGTGAATAACTCTTTAAATTTCCAAAATGATGATTTTGAGTTCCTTATAAAAGTTAAAGCTCTTTTATTTGCAAATTCAACGATGCCTTGTTTATTTCTCTGACGTAATTAGGGGTGGAGTTATATCTTAATGTAGAACAGGGGTTCCGGCCGACGTGCCAATTTTCTCTCCATAACGTACATTACAATACAGTATAGCTAATAATGTGATTTTTCACGCAGTTATACACAAATTTTTGTTTCTATGTGCATAGTTTTGGTAAAAATTAACTCTACACCCTTAATTTAAAACCCAATTAATTTCCCCCAACCCCCCCCCCCCTCAACTTTTTTTTTTACTTCAACGTTGAGGTTTTAAAATGAACCAACGACTGAAAAAGAAATTTTCTTGTGTTTCGTACTATTTTCTATCCCCCCCCCCCCCCCCCCCCCCCCCCGAAATATCTCGACAAAAAAAGCATAGCCTATTTTTGTCATTCTAAGAGCCACACAAAAACGTGGTTAAAATTACGACATTGCAATAATTTTTTAAAAAGTCAGGGACTGAAGAGAATAGTAAAGTTCCTTGCTGTTTTTTTTTTTTTTTTTTTTTTTTTTTTTTTTTTTTTTTTTTACAACCTTTTCTTTGCTTTTGCAATGGTTTCTTTTTTTCAATTTATCCTGTTTAATACTATCTTTTCTCTTCACAGCATGGCTTGTGTTGTACAGCAATGGACAACCCCAACAGATTAACTAAGTTGGACATAGCAAATTCTATAATTAGCTATCTTGAAACAGACACTGTTCTTTATTTAAGTGAGGTGAGAATATTTTGTGCTTTTTGTCTTTTATAATACAGTACTGTACTTAAAGGGGTAGTAAACAATTTTTTTATTATTATTTTATTAGTGATCATTAATCATTGATCATTGTGTTTCGTGTTATAAAATCTCCCGAAAACGCAAACTAAAATTTTAATTGTTAACACACTGACGTGAGAGAAAAAGTTATTACAGTGACCCCGAACATATATGTCACAGCTAAAGTTGCTCTATGTGCAAGCATGAGTTACAACACTCTTCTTTTTGCATAATTTATTTTGCTTTATATCTGTAGTTGTAAAAACATTTTTCAACATCATTTTATTACATCAAGTAGCAAGTGCAAAAATAAGAGTAACTCACTCTCACACCAAGCTAGCATGAGAGTGATGAGAGCAACTTTAGCTCTGTATGTTAATGTTAAGGGTCGATGTAATGGCTTTTTCTTTTACAGGTCAGCGCATTAATAATAAAAAATTTGAGATCGCGTTCCCGGGAAGTTTAATAACAATGATCACTATTAAAAAAAGCCATCATTTACTATTTCACTGTCTTATGTTTTTATTTTATTATTACTATTATTAGTTATTGTTTTTAAGTCTCTATCATGCAACTATGTGTACATATTCTGAAATCATTACCAAAATATTAATTTTATAATATATCAATGTGGCCGCGGCCAAAGGGCAAATGTGCATTTGGCCAGTTTGCAGCATAAGGCATATTTTTCATAATTTTACAAGAGAGCCAAAAAACTGCTAGTAGGCCAAACCGTTTGCCACTGAAGTCATGCAATACTATTTGTTTATAATTTGAAAAATGTTTGTCAAAAAAACATAAAATTTTCAGGGAACATGTAAAATGATACCCTTTTTTAAAAAATTGAATAAAATAATTTTGTCCAAAACATTACACATATTTTGCTACATATCTGTAGTTGTAAAAACATTTTATGTACTGTATGTAAAATATTACATCAAGTAGCAAGTGCAGAAATAAGAGTAACTCACTTTGCACCAAGCTAGCATGAGAGTGATGAGAGCAACTTTAGCTCTGTACATTAATCGGGCCAAAAATGCACATACGCCTTTTGCGGGGTGACCTTGAAATGCACATACGCTCTTTCGCCACAACCACGTCAATATAATGTGTATTTTATTTTAATATACTCCATGATTATTTTATGCAGCTATAAAGCAGACCAACTTTTTCTGTTAGTAAGAACTGGTTTGTAGAGTGGTTCAAAAGGAGGGTCTCAATTTTTAGTTAGAGCCAGTTTCTGAACCAATTTTCAAGGCCCTCTTCTTTTTGATTCCAAAAACTGGTTTCTGTTCCAGCCTGTGTTTGGCTATTGTGCATATCACTGGCAATTTCTGTCATGTATATCACTCACAATTGTCACTGTCCAATTTTGAACCCAAATCACAAGATTTCCAAGACCATACCCTCTGCTCCAGCATTCTCCTCCCCCCTCTTCTTCCAGAAAAACAGTCTTGGTTCAGATCTGCTCTAAACGTCTTTTCTTTCTTTATAAATACTTTAGAAGTTATAGCAAATGTATGGTGTATAGTGAAAGAAGGAAAAGGATAGGAGAAACCAACAAGCCCCTTACCACGATGAGGTCCGTAGCTTGGTGAAAATCTTGATGGCACAGGTTACACAAATATTTACAAGTTAACTAAGACGTTTCAAGGGCAACAGCACTCTTCTTCATTTGCTTAGAGTGTAGCAACACTTTTGTGTAACCTGTGCCATCAAGATTTTCACCAAGCTACAGACCTCATCATGGTAAGGCGCTTGTTGGTTTCTCCTATCCTTTTCTTTCTTTGATTATCAATTCAAACCGTAATGGTTTTAACTATTCCTAATTAATTACATTATGGTGTATAGTGTTATTATAACTTAAATTATTTTTAGGATCCTCCAGATCTTGTGAAAATGCAGTCAACTGAATGGGTACCAATAATTAATTGGTTCAACCATACAATGGGTGTTTCACTAAACCCTACAAACACTATCAGCTTACCTATAATCACAGACGAGACCAAGGGTGTGATCATGAGATACCTCATGTCGTACAGTTTCATAGCCCTGCATGGTAAGTCATGTTCATAATTTAAAGTCACTCAAGGTGTGTGTGTGTGAGGAGATTTGCAGTTAAATGCACCTCAGCTCAGTCAGGTAGCAGCTGTGGTGTAGCTATCTCTACCTGTACAGAGCTCTCTGCCGAGCCTTATACTGACAAGTCATAGGTAAAGGACGAAACTAGTGTAAGGCCATGAGTAAATTGATTCTGTTTTATAATATTGTGCCTTTGAGGTAATGTGAGAACGTAAAATATTAGGACATATTTTATTGACACAATATCGTCATTCTTTTAACACCTGTGTAAATAAAATAATAATGTATCTAGCACTCACCCGCCTAGAACATTAAATTTGATCCCAAGTCCCAATCAACTATACAAATTAGACAATCTTCCTGTTTTATTAATTTTCAATTCAATGTGCTCTAATATATCTCCTACTATCTTCCATTACATTTTATATATTATTTTAATTTTATACTTATTTGTATTTTTTTTTTATGGCTCAGCAATCAGAAAGCTAATTGAAGAATAACCAAACATACATATCATGATGCTATAAAATAATAATATAGATAAACTATGATAGCTCGTAAAAAAAAAAAAAAAAAAAAAAAAAATGTAAAGTATCATTTATATGGCATGTAAACTTGATGCCTATCAATGGAAACTGACAGTTAAGTGCACTTGCACCACATGAGAAAGTGTATAGAAATGATGGATGCTGATATACCAAACTTTGCTATTATAAACTTATGGTCCCTTTTACATGTGTTTTTATTGACAGATACTGAAGAAGCTGCGCTAAGGTGAACAATTCCAACCGTTTACATGCACATGTCACTCTCCATCGCTTTGACGCAGTCATGGAGTCGATACCGATACGATACCGATATTCTTAAATTTTGCCGATACCGATACGATACTCGCAATTTTTTTTTGCTCCGATACGATACCGATATTTTCCGATATTTTTTCGATATTTTTGCTATATTTCATACATAAATATTTCACCATAAATTTAAATTTTTTTTTTCATCTTATTAATGTATTTAATTTAATTAAAATATAAATTAATTTATTTACTTATTTATTTATTTATTTATTTTATTCTATTGTTCGTTTGTTAACCTAAAATGACTAAAATAAATTGTAGTAGATTTAAAAAAAAATAATAATAATTCGTTTAATGAAATTGATGAACGATTAGAATATCATCTACTGTTTCCAAGCACTTTTATTAGTTATTTACAAATTAGCAGTTACATTATTTAGTATAAAAGTGATTTTGAAATATTTAATAAATTTAATTTTTTTTCTTTATTTTTTATTTTATAAAATAAACAAAGTATCATTAGCTTATTATTATTATTATTTTTTTTTTTTTTTTTTGCACCAACACCGATTAAGCGTATAAAAAAGTCCAAATTTTCCCTCTGGTCGCAAAAATCCTTTGGTTTTGTAAACCTTTTAAAAATTTTAACCTTGTAAAAATTTTGTAGAAATACATTAATGGAAGTATGCTACATCTTTTGTAATTTCTAATGCATTGAATTAATGTAACGGTACAGAGATTTAAAATGTCAATCATTGGTTATATTTTATTGTGATTTCTACCGGCTCTTTAGTCATTAGGAGAGATCATAGATAGTGATGTACGACCACACGACGGATTTCCCAGAAACTTGGCGACAGTCGCTCACTATTTTTTTTTTTTTTTTTTTTTTTTTTTCATAAAAAGAAGAAAAAACTTTTAACACTGTCGTTTTTATTTTTATTGTATGTAAAATAGAAAAGGTGCACGTCGCCCTGCCCTGTTGTTATAGCAAAATGACAAATATAGGAGTGAATTTTATTGTCCAGGTACAAAAGATAGATAATGACTTGTGGAATGTTCTCGTTGCTTTTTGAGTTAAGTTTTTTTTTTTTTTTTTTTTTTTTTTTTTTTTATATTTATTACTTTTATTTTATGAGAGAGCAAAAGTCTCAAAGTCTCAAAAAAAAAGTATCGAAATTCGACGATATTTTGCTGATATCGGTGACCTATACCAATATTCGATACTAAGTTTAAAAAAGGCCCCGATACGATACCGATACGATAAAAGTATCGGTATAGTATCGGATATCGTATCACAGTCGATACCGATACTCCATGACTGCTTTGACGGATAGAATGCTGGTTGATGCAGTTCAGCCTGTCGGTACCTGTTAGTGCCTGTCAGTTTTAAAATCATGTGAAAGGGTCCATTTGGCTACATTATTGATCTGTCGATGGATGTGAACTTTATGAGCCATGTGAATTATATATGAATATAAATAAATATGAGAGAATCAACATTTGATGATTTAGCAAATTAAATTTGTTCTCAGGTTTTTCATTTGCTGTCGAGGCACTTAAGTCCGTAATTCTAGGTGTTGCTTGCATGCGCCGGCATCTACCAGTTGATAAAGCAGTGCTCTTATCCAGATTAGAAGAAGATTTCCAGGTAAACAACTCTTAATTTATTGTGTCTAATGTAAAAGAATAATAATTATCTTGCTTTTTAGAAGGGGAAGGGGGTGAATTTGTTTTAGCTTTAAAACTTATTCAGGTCTTCAAATAATAATATAATTTTTTAAGAAGTAAATTATTAGGTTTTACTTAGTGATTGTGGAAAAGGGTGATTGTAAAAAAAAAAAAAAAAAAAAAAAAAAAAATGCTATTATGCTTAGCTTAGAAGGAATATAATTTTAAACAATCTTAAGAATTTTAAGCTATCCAATGTATTCTTTACTATATCTGTGCAAGCAATATTTTTCATAGGACATCACCTATGTCTGGTTTCCTCTCCCCTATTTTTTTAAATTTTACATACCCAACCAATATTAATTAATCTATCTTGAACATGTTGGTCATTTTGCAATAGGCAAGGTTTATGCTGGTTTAAATCAAATAATAAAAATATTAATAAATAGAAAATAAACTTGGAAAAACAGGCTGTGAGAAAATAAAAACACGCCTTTGCTCAACATTGTTCTGAGCAAATGACTTTCCTGTCATACATTTACATGCTACCTTATGGGGGGAAAAAGCAGCTATAACTCAAGTTATATATTGTTTCCTCTATGTTGAAATTTTTACTGTAGCTTACTGAGCCTTGAAGCTTTTTTTTCCTGAATTTTAAGTAATTTAATTAAAATTTATTTCCTTCATCCAAATTGCTTGATATTTAAGAAAACAAAAGCTTTGAAGAAAAAATATTTCAATATCAAATATATAACAGCAGTTACAGCTCTTCATTCCTCTATAAGAAAGCAGTAAACACCAATACAAAAGTCATCTTTCATCACTTTGAAATAGCCCCATTCTGCCAACTGAATGAGCTAATTACTTCCGGGTATCTTTTTAACACAGATAAAGTTGTGCCTTTTACAGCGTGAGTTACGGCTTTAGTATTGTCTGGCTCTGCATAGGTTTGTTGATTTTCTCATTTTTACTATTGCTGTTATTATTACTACTATTATTTTGAAAGCTTGTATTTACTGGAGAATTTATTCATTAATTTATTTACTCATACATTAAACTATAGTATTAAACTTAATTCTGTGGTATTTTCACAGAGTGGTCGATGGGGTAGAGTGGAGTGGAGTCATGACTTATCACAAGAGGATTTGCAATGCAGAGTTGCTGCATCAACACTCCTAGTGCACCTTACATCTAGTTCAGAGAAGTCAAAAACAAAATAAAAGAAGAAAAATATTCTTTGTTTATCTTAGTAAATAATAAATGTAATTGTCATTATAACAAAACAGTCATTACAGCTTTTCTACCTTATTCAAATGGAGATAGATCTCTTTCAACACTTTTTTTTTATATGTAGTTAATATGGCTTACTCTTAAGAGTCAAAATTGTGGCTCATATATTTTTTTTGAACACTGATCTTTTCAATAATCGTCTCATAAATTTGCACCTAATGCTGCACTAATTTTCATTTCCCCATGTGAACAAGACTTTATAAATCAGTCTAAATGTATCTTGCTGTTTTGTTTTGCTGGTAGGTCACATTTGACCCACATATTTCAGATCTACAAGCTATAGAACTAGATTATAGATTCAAACCCTGAAAACTTTTGTCAGAGTAAGTGATGTGCAATAATAAATAAAATATAGGTGTTTATGAAAGCACACAACTATAGCCATAAAACTTCATTTTTACATAGAAGAAAATCTTGTTTTTACATTTCAGATTTGATATTTTATTTTAATTTGAATGCACTTACATAAAGTACATAAAATATAAATTTTGTGTTTTTGGTTAAGTATTCAGTAGGAATGAAAATCACTTGCGACATTATTAGTTCTTTCACAATACACTCCCATTACAAGCAAATTTAATACAATTTTAGAAGGGACAAACAAAAAAAAATTATAAAAATTTAATTAGCTCCTAGCATTTTTTTTATTTAAATTAATAATCAAAATTACAACGTCATTTCTTATCTTAAATTACAAATAAAAAAAATAAAATAAAGACTTGAGGAATATATAATAAGATACAACATCAAATATATATATAGAAGGAGAAGAGAGATAAAAGGATAGTTGCTAGGAGGGTGAGGGGGGGGAGTCCAGTGCTAGGTAGCAAGATGCGCAAACCTAAGCCGATAGATAAACTCCATCAGCTTACATCTAAGCACCACACATACACAAAAAAATAATAATATATAATAAAATTAAAAATGAACCAAGCACAATTTCTCAGTTTGGTCTCATGCATCCAAATTCAAGAGTTACATACGACAGCGGAAGGGGAGTGTCCATAATTCTTGACAATACACTCATTAAAAATAACAACAACAGAAAAAAATAATACAAATTTACTTTTTTTTGTTTGCTTGTAGATGTTTTTTTACGATAAAAGTTAGTGTTAGAAACCGGTATATATTTATATAATAATAAAAATGACATAAGAATTGAGTCCCCTGCCTGCACCCCCCGCGGGGTTGGCAGGTTACCACATCAAATTTCCAACACTAAAATTGATTATTTATATATCCAATTAAATCACTGCCAAGAGTTCGTGGTGTATATTAAATACATTCAATTCACCAACAAAAGACAGGCCCCAGCAAACTTATGCTCCTCTGAAATCAAAAAGAAAAACAAAAGTATTAAAATTAGCACTTATTTTCAGTGGGGCTAGGTATCAATGTTCAATAACATTTTTAGTTTACTTAACTATAAATATATAATTAGGAAAAAAAATCGAAATATAATTTAAATTTTTTGACTCAATATTAGAGTAAAATAAATTTTAGACATTAACATCATCTCTATGTTCATATTTTAGTAATGACTTTTCATTAAATAATTTTTATTCTCTCTTTCACTCTCTCTCTTTTAATTTATTTTCATTAATTAAGTTTTATTATTA
Source organism: Ecdyonurus torrentis (assembly GCA_949318235.1). Taxonomy (NCBI): domain Eukaryota; kingdom Metazoa; phylum Arthropoda; class Insecta; order Ephemeroptera; family Heptageniidae; genus Ecdyonurus; species Ecdyonurus torrentis. The sequence goes on along the minus strand of OX439128.1, from coordinate 43,030,009 downwards.
ATGAAGGAAAAAAAAAACTAACTAGAGGTTTGATAAAAATTTAATTGTCAAGAAAAATATTAACACTTGTGTAAGAATTGTCAATTTCTACCTGAAAATAATTTTCATTTGATATCATGTGGGAAGGATGTTGGTTGCGTGACTGCAATGAAAATTACCTTGCTTAGATCAAATCTGCCACATTCTTGGGCATCTCCTCAATGACAGTGTTATAGAACTGCTCGATGTCTTTCAAAGTACGTTTATCTTCAGACGTAACAAAGTTGATGGCCACACCCTTACGACCAAACCGACCACCACGACCAATCCTGAAATGAAACACACACAGATTGGTAAATTGATATAGAAATGATTAAGAGGATAAAAGATATATCTTACCTGTGAATGTAATTCTCACGATTTGAAGGCAAGTCATAGTTAATGACGAGCGATACTTGCTGCACATCAATACCACGTGCCAAGAGGTCAGTGGTAATAAGCACTCGGGATGAGCCAGTACGGAACTGACGCATAATCACGTCACGTTCTTTTTGGTCCATGTCACCATGCTGAAATCATAGCTTAAATTATATCTCTGCTTCTAATTAATTGACAATCAATTTTTATATCATAATGAATTGCTATCAGTTGGTGTTAAAAGTTGATTTTCATGGTTTAAATCAAAGAGATTCCCACACAAAAAATCATCATTTAGCAACTCGGCTATTAAGTATCAAGTACAGAAATAAGATTTAACCTTCCTAAACAATAATTTCAAAGAAATGGTCTCAAAATATTTTACACTTTACAATGTGAAATTAATAACTTTTTGACAGGCCAGCTGTGATAAAAATTTTGCTGTTAAGAAAATTGCATCATTTTGGGTGAACATAAGTTCAAAAGTTCAATATAAGGTCAGGGATACAATCTAACTTGCATAGATTTTTCTTTGCTACAAAATAACAATTCATCTTTTTTTTTTTTTTTTTTTTTTTTTTTTTTTTTTTTTTTTTTTTCCCACTCTAACTTTTCAAAGTCCCACCTCCCTCTATCTTAATCTTCATGTATGAAAGCTATGTTTTACTTTTCATAGATTTTCAACATTTACTAGCAACATATAAGTTTAATTCCATATTACAAAATACAAGAAAATAAATATATAATTCTAAGATATTACTACATGTTTATCAAAGTTAACACTCACCATGGCTGATACTGTGAAGTCTCGGTGGTGCATATTTTCAGTAAGCCAGTCTACCTTGCGACGAGTATTACAGAAGATAACTGCCTGAGTGATGGAGAGTGTGTCATACAAGTCACACAGTGTATCCAATTTCCAGTCCTCACGCTCCACATTCACAAAGAACTGTTTGATACCTAAACAAAAATGCAAGTACATTACATTTACAATCAATAATAAAAATAATTTAAATACCATTTATATCTAACTTTTAAGTTTATTTGTCCATTAATGCATTTAAAGTTTCTAATACAAAAATTATTTGGAAATTTAAAGACGTAGAACACCTTGAACAAAAACCTTGCCTAATATCCTAACATACCCAAATATCAACATTATTTTGGCCGGAGTCATTGATTTCTAATTTATTTTCCATTTAAAAAATGTCAGTTGCGGGGTTACTACGTCACAGCTCGCCTGTTTCCGCACACGTGGACCAGGCGAGCTGTGACGTAGTAACCCCGCAACTGACATTTTTTAAATGGAAAATAAATTAGAAATCAATGACTCCGGCCAAAATAATGTTGATATTTGGGTATGTTAGGATATTAGGCAAGTTTTTTGTTCAAGGTGTTCTACGCCTTTAAGATAAAATGAATGGTTAAGCATTAAAAATATTCCCAGAAATGTGAAGCTCTGGCCAAAAGTTTAAGAACAATTTGTATAGGCAACCCGCAACCACATTATGCTATCTTTATGGAAAAATGCTGCGGCTGCTGCTGCCCTGTTCCTAAACTTTTGGCCACAGCTAGAAAATAACAAAAACAGAAGGAATATTTCATACCAAACTGTAGCTTCTAAAGGAAAAAAACTGTTGTGATGACCATGCATAGTAATTTTTGCAAGTATTTTATATTTCACCAGAATTGTAGCTAATGTAAATTATTATTCAATAGAATATGTCGCCCTTGTTGCGTCCAAAGGGTGTACTTGCATTTGGTCAGATCCAATGCTGTATGCACATCTGTCATAAGCTTAATACAAGTGCAAGTATGCCCTTTAAGCTACTGGATAAAAATGCAAGTACACCCTTTGGACACAACAAGGGCGATGTGCAGCATGAAGTAATGACCATTATAACGAGAACTCAAGAAGTGATTAGCAATTAAGTGATAGGTAGCAAGAAGTCCTGCTCTCGTTGCACATTGAGCAAAGAAGTTACCTTCAAGTGTGAGCTCCTCCTTCTTGACGAGGATGCGGATTGGATTGCGCATGAAGCATGTGCTCACTTCTAACACATCCTGAGGCATTGTAGCAGACAACAAGATCACCTGAAATAAAAATTAACTGGTAACAAAAAATTCAAATAAGTACCAGTAAACATTTGCTTGAAGAGCCAAATCAAAATTTCTTATAAATCCTCATTTCATTATTTTGTAAATATTATCAAACTCTGGATTGAAAAACAAGAATAAAATCTGACAGTTTAAATAACTACAACAAGCTAATTATGGAGAGTTGATTGGTGAAAAAAAACAGACCTGCACATCCTCACAGCGCAGAGTCTTGAAGACATCGTGAATCTGGTCAGTGAACCCTCGAGACAACATTTCGTCAGCCTCATCCAGCACAAAGATCTTGATGTGGCTTGTCCTTAGTGCTCCACGGCTGATCATGTCATACACTCGGCCTGGTGTTCCCACAACAACGTGAGCTCCAGCTTCCAAGCGACGAATGTCCTCGCGAACGTTTGTTCCACCAATGCAAGCATGGCAGTTGGCCTTCATGAAGTCTCCGAGAGCAATGACCACCTTTTGAATCTAGAAATACAATGAATATATATGAGAATAACAATAAAAAAAATTATAATGTTTACCAATTTATACCAAAAAATTGGAATTAAATCAGAAGTATTTTATTCTTTCATCACATTTTTTTGAGTTACAGTAGTTTGATTCAACAATTTAGACTTGATTTTGTCTTAAAGTATTTTGATTTACCAGATAATCAACAAATACTCCAAAGGCATGCGAGAATTTTAATATTTTTAATTTATTTCTTACCATCTAATTCATAGAATTTATATTTATCGTTTACTCATGTATTAAAAATACTCCTATATATAGGGCTATGCTAAGAAAAGGGATATAAAAAAAAAGAAAAAAAAAGAAAAAAAAGAAAGAAGAAGAAGAAGAAGAGGTAAATGACTTCCAAATGGTTCTTATTAATTTTTCATCGGTCAATCCAACAACAAATTAACAAAAATAATGTGGTAAAACTAATTTAAATTTGATAATCTTCTAAATCTGCTAAAATGAAGTGCCTTTTCAGTCTGGGCTACCTTATCATTCAAATACCTTTACTTTGTCTTACACGTATACATACTGATTAAGTATATTTAATTTATTTTGATAATACACAACAAGCAAGCTTGCATATTTCAATATCGATTACTTAGTTAGGAAAAAGGTATATGAATACATAAAGATACAAAGACTTGTACATCATTCAGTTTATCTCATGTATTAAATATTTACCTGCTGGGCCAGTTCACGAGTGGGTGCCAAGATCAGTGCTTGACACTCATTTAAACTTGTGTCTATTTGCTGTAAGATGGAAATAGAAAATGTAGCTGTCTTTCCCGTACCTGTAAAAACACAAATCCAATAAAACTTAAGTTAGTACTTATCATTTCAGCTTTCAAGAAAAATGGAAATTAACATCTAATTAATACATTACTACAAATGCAGTAAATAAAAATGGGAAAAAAAACATTAAGGTTGCTATATTAGATGTTAAAAAATTCAATTAATTTTGTTATACATTTAATCCAAAGTCTCAATGAGCTATATAAATAAGTTTCATTAATTTTCACTTCAACATGCTCTGATCTCTTTCCTACTATTTTCAACTATTATTTTAATCTTTTTTTTTTTTTACCATCTAAAATATTAGGTATTGTATGCATAGTAAGGTTAAATTAGTGTCTTTAAACACTTTTTTTTTTTTTTTTTTTAATGCAAGTCATAACACCTGTATGCAAGAATATTATTATTTATTTATTTTGACATTTCGGTTCAATACCTAGGTATATCACATCATGTAACTGAAAATACTAGCATCAAAACCAAATAATAATAATACCTAAATAAATAAATATTAAATAAATAAAGTTAATTTTATTTAACCAGGAAATTATTTTCTGGTTTATTAAAGGTGTAGAACACCTTCAACAAAAAACTTTTCTAATATCCTAACATACCTAAATAAATACCAATGTTTATTTGGCCTGAGTCATTGATTTCCAATTTATTTTTCCATTCAAGAAATGACAGATGCAGTTATATGACATCACAGCTCGTTGGTTCATGCACATGAAAATGAGCGAGCTGTGACATCATAAAGCCACATCTGCCATTTCTTGAATGTAAAATAAATTCAAAACCAATGACTATGACCAAATTAATTTTGATATTTAGGTATGCTAGGATATTAGAAAAGTTTTTTTGTTCAAGGTGTTATATGCCTTTAAGTTACATAAATCTTGATTTAAGATTTTCAAGGAATATATTTTTCCATATTGAATGTTTTAATTGTTAAACTATTTGATTTCCTTTGATTAACATAGTTAACAGAAATTGCTTTTAGTAATATTATTTATAATCTTGGCTGGTCAATAATAAAGCTGTTCAAACATGTAACTCACCAGACTGAGCCTGTGCAATGACATCATGACCCTTTACACATGGCATGATAGCCCGTTGCTGGATAGCAGAAGGCTTCTCAAAACCATAGGCATAGATTCCTCTCAATAGTTCTTCCTTAAGCTTCATGTGGTCAAAATTATCCACTACCTAAAACAAAACAAAAAAATATTACATCATTAATACAAAATTATTGACTTTCATTACAACTATAATAATATAGAAGTGATATATCTAGTCAGCTTCAAACTACATTGATGCATAATGTAGGCAACTTTAACTGTGCAACAATTACAGCAAAAATATAATATTAAGACAGTATGTGTGTGTGTGTGAATTGATAATATCTCCCTCTTCTTTTTACAGATAATCCTATAAATAAATAAATAAATAATTTATTGATCAGAAGATTACATATAGTAATATAGATACTGAAATGCACAACACATTCAAAAATAAAAAAACAATATTTATAAATATACAAGAAAATTATGTTTCCTTACATATCGATCATTTTTTGCTTACTCTTTAGGATATTTAGGAAATTGTCCTGCTCAATGTTGAAATACTTTTTTTTTTTTTTTTTTTTTTTTTTTTTTTGCTGTATCTTAATTGGCAGATATACCAGCCTTAACTAGACAATGAAAATAAAATACTTGCCTCATCCCAGTTTGATTGGATAATGCCGTCAGGTTCCATACCAGCTGGACCATCATACTGGGGGGCTTCCCTCTCTACACCTCCAGGCCCATTCTTTGGATCCCTGTCATAGTCATCATTTCTGAAACAATTACAATATTTCATCAATACATACACTTACATACCAGTATATACATTCTTAATCATCCTCAAAACATAGATAGTAGTGTTGTTCGTAAACCCTGTTACATAAAAATGCGCAGTAATCTGAATAACCATAGTTTATCATCCTTTTAATAGCAGAAAACATGGTTTACGAACGGCATTATTATTGTTCACTTAATATTTATTTTAAATTTTACTGTGAATGGATATGCAAAGGATTTTAAAGAACAAAGAAAGTAAAAATAAAGTATGTATAAGTCAATACAAAGTCTTGGAGCATGAACATTTTTTGTTACGCATGAATGCAAAGGAAAGGCAAATAAATTATTAACTTATGGCTGTGGATAATCTTACAAAGATATGTGTATTAGTTATATAAATATAGTATGTATATCAGTATGCATGAAGCGTATGAAAATATAAAAATATTAGTCATGTTGTTTATAATGATAATTGTGAGTTTATGATAAATTCATGAATATTTATTTGATGAATGTGTTTCTTTTCGATTTTTTCAAACACGATCACTCACATACCAAAAGAAGCGTAAAATAAAAATTCTCCAAAAATGCCTCAAAGAAATATTAATTTACCCGTGTTATTTGCGTGAACCATAAATGGTGGGCATTAGGGGAAAAAAAGGTGGGAAATACATATGCTTAGCCTTATGTTCCTCAAAATGATTCATGAATATGACAAAGTTCTTAGACTGTGACTGGGAAGGCATGCGGAAGCAAAGAGGAAAACTTTTAATGGCAAGAAAGTCACTCAAACTGGGCCATTTCTCGATTTAACATGCACCAGACCTTATAGTCAAGTCCCCTTATTTCAATAATTTTAAACTTTTCCTAGCTTTGCATTCTTAAGTATATAACCTCTACAACATTGACGTAATGTTGATAAATGCAACATTCTGTGCAACGTGCGATAAAGCATAAATATGTAGCACGCAAAATTGAACAAGAAATTTTAATAAATTCTAAATCTTGGAAATATAAAAGCATTGACAAGTCTTTCGGCCTCGCCATGTTGGCATAATCCTCGCGTGTTCGCGTGCTAACTTTTTCACTTATAAACTACGAAAGTAGTCAATTTAGAGAGAAACTTTGAATCAATCTAAATAAAGAAACATATTAACTACTAAATATAGCCCTTTTTGTACATGCTTTGGACCTTAAAACGTTATTTTTTTATTACTTACCGTCTTTCGCCGCCGTAAGACATGTTCCTTTGCTTAGTAGCTCTGAAAAGGATATCGACTTCCGCGTTTCGACCCTTCAAAATGTGACAACGTGCACACTGTTTTCTATTAAGTACTTGCACAATAATACGAAAATTAATTTGTTTTACTATAATTTAGAGTTTATGTGCAATATTTTAAAGTTTTCATGGGCTATAATATCAGTGAAAGTCTAAAAATATGAGGAACTACTTTACGTGATGGAATACAAAATGGATGGCTTAAAAATAGGGCGGAAAAAAACACTGCAGTAAACAAACGAGCATCAAAAGTAAATTGCGGTGTTATTTAAATATTTGAATCCACTTTCCGGATCTCGCATAAGGGTTAAGGGTATAATATCCACATGACGTCATATTCAATGCGCTTGGAGGCCATACTGTAGTAGTGAATAATATTGGTGATAGGATTAACTTCGTTTAAGGCAAATTTCTTTGCAAAATCGCTTAATTTTTTTGTTATTGTTATTTTTTTAACTGGCAAAATGATTTATTTTCCTATGCCGCCCATGTTAAAGGTGTCAACTTTAACATGCATGCATACACCCTATATCTGATATATCGCGTTATCGTCAACGTCCACTCTTCAACATCTATGGTCATAGACATAGTCATAGACATAGTCATAGACATAGTCATAGACATAGTCTGCGCGTTTTCAGCCCGAGAGCAGATTCTATAATATATGAGCCAGAAGCCAGAGAACTGTATCAGTTTGTCAGTATTTCAACTTAATAATTTCATAAAAAATGTTATCGCTCTGCGATTAAATTAAAAAAATAATAATTAACTGTCATATAGGGCTTAAAGTAAGCTGGAGCTAATCTGGTAAAAAGTTGAAAATTTGCACTTATGAGATATGTCCGGAACTATATATCTTGAGTTTATTTTTAGCATTGATATCTCCAAAAGAATTTTTCTACTTTAAGCCCTGCATAATAATAACATTAATGTATGTTATATATGTATTTTTGAAGTTTCAAAAAGAGTTTTCAATAGTATAATAATCCAGCTATATTTATTATTCTAACGCAGTACCATATACGGTAGTTTTAAAAGAGAATAAAGGATTTTGCCAAAAATGCCACTCCAATGAAGTGGCTGAAAGGTATAACTGTCACACAACAAAAGCAAAAGGTGTGTCTACTATTATTGTAGCTGCATTTCTACGCTTTCTTGTATCACTCGTATGTGCGAGCCCCTAAATATGCTTGCCTGCTTGACCAGCCGCCTGGTGCACACCTTTGCTCTCTCTCTCTCTCTCTCTCTCTCTCTCTCTCTCTCTCTCTCTCTTCCTCTTCCTTTGCTGTCATTACATGCTATTTTTCTCGTGACAGGATAGATACAAGAGAGAGAGAGAGAGAGATAAAGAGAGAGAGAAATGAAGATGATGCTGTCTGGTTTGATTTTGCATGATACCGCACACATGAAGTATGAGACAGTGGCAGAGAAAGAGAGGTGGACCCCCAGACGGTTTGTCAAGCAGGCAAGCATATTTTGGTGCTCACACATACGAATGATTTAAGAAGGCAGAAAAATGCAGCAGTAGCAGGGGTGTATTCAGGATTTTGCAGCGGGAGGGGTCCAGCCTATAGTGAGCATAGGCAAAGGGGAAGAACCCACCCACTTTTCCCATGCTTTTTCGGACTTGACAGGGGGGGGGGGGGTCCAGACCCCGAAAACACCCTCCTGAATACGCCCCTGAGCAGTAGACACAACTTGCTTTTGTTGTGACAGTTACCTTCCAGCCACTTCATTCAAACAGCATATTCACCAAAATTCTTTATTCGCATATTTTAAAACCATCTGTAATGTGCGTACATTATATTTTACTTTATTGTGCCAGATATATAATATAATGAATTATACATAATATTGCATATTTCTGCATTTAAATTTTTTGTACTGAGTAATTGATTTCATCAGAAAATAAATAAATTCAAAAAATCATTTTCAGAAGCATAAAAAAAGGTAATACAAAGACAACAAATTTTGGGAACATTACATTTTATTTTTTATGTTACAAAATAGATCAAGAATGGCAGTGAGTGTCTGTTGACTCAAATAAAAGAGTTAATTAAATAATAATAATAATAATAATAATAAAATTAGCTGTCGTCATGAAAATTTTAAAAGCTATATATTTATATATATAGGCTATAAATAAGCAGCAGCTCAGAGATTTTTTTTTTTTCGTGATTGTACCACCTCAGCATGTAATTTAGACAATAGAATGACAGCTTTTGGCTAGATGGTTCTAAATAATGAAGCTAGAAACAATATGATTATCACTGAAGCTTTTAATTATATTATAAAAGAGAAAAACAATAAATATATGAAAGTAATATATTTAAATTGTATGCTGTACACAGAAATTTTTCATCATTTAAAACAATTATGTCATTTCAAAAAGATATTATTAAATTATTAAATTGTTGGAGTTGTTAGACAACTTTATTTTTTGTTTAATGGCAGAGTAGCCTAAACTACAAAAATTTAATTCAGAGTATAATATGCTCTATAGGCCAAGTTTGTTTGTTTGTTTGTTTGTTTGTTTTTTTGTTTTTTTTTTTTTTTAACGAGAAAAATTTTTATATTTATTATATTTAATTTAAACAGATGTGAGTATATGTACACATAATTGTGATTTTATTTTACCATTCAAAGACACTAAAATTTTAATATTATTCTTATCATTCTTATGAGGAAAACACCCACTGAATTTGAAGGTAAAATATATTACCACAATAATTGCGTGCACATTTTTTCCCAATAAAAATTAAAAGGTATAAATAGGCTAACAATAATATTAACAAAATAATAATATAATATAATAACAATTTTATGATCTTTTTTTTTTTTTCCTACAACAATTTTAAATGATGAAAAATGTTCACATGTTCTGGCTTTTAGTTCTTTGATCACTGTTGTGTAGATATGAAATGCATGTTTCATCTTTATACAAAAGTAAACAAAATGTATAATATGGTATATTTTAATTACTAAATATAACAACGGAATTAGTAAAAACAAAATGTATAGAATCGTAAGTTTCTAAAATTATAAAATAATGAAGAATGGAAATATTTAAGGCACTAGTAAAATTGGCACAGTTCTTATTGTTATATATTAATAATAAATGCTTATAAATATAATTTTTATAGAAAAAAAATGCACTCGAGTTTTTTCAGTTCCACTTACAAAAATTTCCAAAAGATATGTTAATATTACTTTATTGCATTTAAATAGTGTAATTGTTAAATTATATTATATTTAATACATTATACATGCGAGCAATGATTTATACAAAATATTTGCTAGAAAATGCACACTTAGCACCATATAGTATTATATTATCATAATAAGAAAGAAATTTAAAGTATCACAATACATAAAAGATAAAAATTTTGCTGCTTTTTAACTGAACCTGTCTAATTAGAAAATAATAATAATAATAAAACCCTTAGGGCCATGGAGGGAAGAAAAAGGACCAAAATAATTTGAATGCTTGGTGATTGAAAAACTACTTAGTGTTAGGAACACATTGGCTAGTCCCAATTTAGTTTTGAGACCATGAACACACTTCAAAATAGGCCCTATAATAAAACAACAAAAGATTTAAAGGCTTATAAAAAACAAATTACAAAGCATTTTATGCTCTTTTTCTCTCTCTTTTCTTTTCTTTTTTCTTTTCTTTTTTCTTTTTTTTTTTTTGTTTTTTTTTTTTTGTTTTTTTTTTTTAAATAATATGATATTTTGTTGTTGTTTTGTTTTAAACATATCTACAAAATTTCTACATTGAAAAATTTATAATTAATTTGAATAGAAGCACTGAAATGAAAATATAGTTAATTGTTCGTAAACCCAGCACCTTATTGCACAATATTGAACATACAAATATCCTTAATCTCTCTCTGCACTCATAACTCTTGACTGGTTGACTATCTTCATTCAAGCAAATTAAACCTGCTATTACACAGAGTGAGAAAAGGTGTGTTATAAGGTGCAAATTAAAGATTGTGTGTGTATAAAAGGGTCGACTTTTTCTTTGTCATGTTTCACTGTTAGTTACTCTTGATACAAACTTGACATCTACTGACTCGGGTTCTCAGCTCGCCTGCCTTTAGAGTCTGAGGTCGAGGAGCAGTAAACTGGTCACGGTTTTCTACTGTCGCCAACCAGAAGCTGAACTTGTTAGCAAAGTAGTGGCAAGAACCACGAGCCCCATTACATTCAATGAAGGGTGTAGCTCGGAAATCTTCTAGGCATGAACCTGGGCTAGCAAGTGATTGACCACCTCCTTCAGCTCCTGCTGCGGTGTGCTGTTAAAAATTACAAAATGTTGAAATCTCTCTCTCTCTCTCTAATATATATATATATATATATATATATATATATATATATATATATATATATATATATATATATATATATATATATATATATATATATATATATATATATATATATAAATGGTCCAAGGCGCACTTCTACAGTAGCTAATAGACAATAATAAGACAAAGAAAAGGTAGCTACATCAAATAGAACAAAGAAAAATAAAAGCTGAAAATTAGCATTATAACATAAAAAAAATACAATATGTAATCTTAAAAAGAGGAAATAACCATCGCAATCAATAAGACCTTTTTTAAACTTTAACTTGGCCTGTCTTTATTTATTTTATTATAATTTTATCCATTGAGGAGAAATCATTGAAATCTTTTATGCAGCTTAAATTATTGGTTTTATAGTTATAATGCCATCTAAATAAATTAGATCTCCAAGTTTCAAATGCCAATAAGTCACTTCTTGTGCTTGTTTAAAAGATTCAATCACATATTTTACACTTACCATGACAAAACTGTAACCAATCCAAAGTCCTGACCAACCATTTGGACAGTCTGGTATAGTGAGACTCTGTGAATGGACTGCCATAACATTGGCAGGTGCTTCACAAACAGTACACCTAAACAAACAATATATTTTAATATCACAGATATTTATACTAGTGTTATTATTGGATCATACCTAGAAATATATTGCCTTATGCCACTTTCCATTACTGGCATCATAGGAATAGGTGCTGTGGTACTAAGCCAGAAGGATTTGTCGTTACGACTTGCATAATTACAGACATTATTGAAGTCACAGAATAAGAATGGCATTGTGGAGAATTTTCTAATACATGAACCAGCAAATCCTAAAAAGAAGCGAGATGATTAATACAGTTTTATTTTTAGAAATTGAATTATTATTTTTCGTGTGTATTTGATTTGTACTAACCAAGATCTTGATGATGTGCTTTCTCATTGCCCTCAATGTATAGTAAACTGTATCCATCCCAGAGCTTGACATGGCCTGGCTCACACTGAGGAATGTCAGTACTTTGACTGTGTTTCACAAGTAAAATACCAGTCAGGTAGTCAGGGGCAGATGTACAAGACTGACCAGGAGGACCTTGAAGACCAGGCTCACCAATTGCACCCTGAAAATTCAAACACAATCTTTATATTCACAGCTATTTTAAGTTTTGCATACTCACAAATCACATTTATAAATGTTGACAATTAAAAGGACACAAAATTATATGAATACTGTACAATATGTTGAGGCAAATTATATTGAAATTATGACAAATCTGCAAGTACACTGGTCCCAAATAAATCTGACCAAAGTGTTAACAGGAAACTCTCCATCCTGACGAGAAGGTCATGATTTTCAATGTTATAGCATTTTAATTTTGTGAAATAATTTTGTGGAATAATTTTTTTTTTCTATCAAACCTCTAGGCGAGGTACAGCTTATGCTAGTTATTTACATATTTACAATGCATTTATACTGAATTTACACTCCCGAGACTTCCGAAACCCTATCATAAGATTCGCGGGTTCTTCCATGGCGGGTCGGCCATGGCCTGGCAAATTATTCCCGGCATTCGCCTTTACATACCGAGGACACCATGGAAACCTCGGTCAGGAAGTCGGTAGAGGAATACCCTGAGATATTCCTTCCACCTCCCGAATGCATTGAGTATTTCCGGTGGACAAAGCTTACTGATAAACTTTGCCTCTGCCGGGAATCAAACCCGTGACCCCTCGCGGACGAGTCAGACACGCATCCACTAGACCACAGTGAAATAATTTTGTGATATAATTTTGTGAAAAATGAATTATCAGTTCACAGAAGGAAAAAAATCTCATATTTAGAATTTTTTTATTTATTTATTATTATTATTGACTTTTGTTTGGGCTTTTTGTTTTGATGAGATAATTTATTTTATTAGCTGTACATGAAATCCATCTAACATTCACCAATAAGCTCTATATTATTATTGGAATTTTTTTTAACAAACTTGAAAGTGAATTACTATACTATTATAAAATGTTAACTATATAACTTTTCTAATATGTATATTAAGGAAAATAAACCATCGCGGTTAGGTATGATAAATTGAAAGAAAAGGATAGGAGAAAACCAGCAAGGGCCTTACCATAGTGAAGAGAGTCCCATAGTTCGGTGAAAATCTTGCTAGCACAGATATAAAATAACTAACACATTGGAAATATTTCGGCAATCGACTCCAAGAGAGATATGGACCGTGTTATGCCTTCATCAGTCCTTACAGACTCAGAGAGAAACTATGAATGATGCATAGTTCATAGCATCATTCATAGTTTCTCTCTGAGTCTGTAAGGACTGATGAAGGCATAGCACGCTCCATATCTCTCTTGGAGTCGATTGCCAAAATATTTCCAATGTGTTAGTTATTTTATATCTGTGCTAGCAAGATTTTCACCGAACTATGGGACTCTCTTCACTATGGTAAGGCCCTTGCTGGTTTTCTCCTATCCTTTTCTTTCAATTTATCATATATAACTTTTCTGTTACAAAAAATTGTTAGTGAGCCATGAATGACCAACCTTTGCAGGATATACAGGGGTGCAGGGGTTAAACCTCGTTTATGAAAATACTTTTTTGTTCGAAACTATAATTGTACTATTAATACTATATTGCACCTAAAAAAAATTTAAAAAAAAAACTATAACATGCATAATATGCATAATATTAGTATACTATAATATGCTAAGGGTTGACTATCGAGGGTTACAGTACCTCAAATTAAGGAACCCAGTAAACTTGTGTGAATGAAAACTCAATTACTCTACAATCCTACTATATAGGTCTTTATTTGCTCTTTACATAAAACTATGCGCAATACCATATATAGGTGTATTGTATGTATTTGGCGAACATCCACATCAAGTGGGAAGCGCAAGTTTATCGTAATAATTAACCCCTAACTATAGTTTAGCGCTAGTTATAAAAATTAATTTTAGTGCAAAACTAGTAACACTAAACACATGCAGTGTTAAAACAAAACGTATTTTTTGACACTATGTGATCAAATTTGAGCCCACAGTAGATGATACAGTAGTCCATCTCCTATACTGAGAATGTCAGATCAATGCGCGCCATAATTCCGACTGGGTGAAGCGGGCTGAACTACACGCGTAACGTTACTTCAGTTACTTTTAGTTCAGTCCGCTTCACCCAGTCAGAATTATGGCGCATTTTTTGATCTGACATTCCCAGTATAGGAGATGGACTACTGTATCATCTACTGTGATTTGAGCCATACGTGGTGGCCAAAAACATGAATTTATATATTTTTTAAGCTTTGGCAACACTGTAATAAAACTTGGCAACCTAGCATGTTAAAAAAATTACGGTCACAGAAAAAATATGCCCAACAACTTTGTCATTTAACATTTTCACGCATTTTACGTATTTCTTTTGCAAAAAAATAAAAACCCTTGATTTTGAGTATTAAGGGTCTCTAAGAGTCAAAAGGGTTAGCGTAAAAAATAATCTCTGGTGCTCAAAACCCCTACTAGGGTACAGAGTATAAGTGTATCAAATTTCATTACTGTGGTATGAAATGTACAAATTAAAAATACTTGCAATTTATATCCTGCAATGGTATAAAGAGTATAATAGGAGTCTGTGACGGCAGCTTCAAAGACACGTGTTTTCTCTCATATTGTCTTCTAAAGGCCTAATTAGCATGTTTAATGAATTAATATGACAATAACAAAGTGTTATATTGATTTCTAATCGTTTACACATTTTCATAGGCAATTGTGAACCAAAAATATTGAAAAAAATGGAAAATTTGACAATAATTAAGGTTAATTAGTCGCCATTTTGTAAATTAATTAACTAGAGTAATGCAAATTTTTACACGTGTAGTTCTTTGCATTACCTTTCATTTATGTCATTAGTCATTACAAATTTTTTGTGAACATGGCCGTACTTGCACAAAAAAAAAAAAACTGTTCTCCAGGTCAAAGGTCACTCAGGACCTCAGGGTTCCATTAAAAAAAAAAAACGACCCAAAAAAAACACCGTTTTTTTTTTTTTTTTTTTTTTTTTAAACAGCTAAAAAAAACCAGCAAAAAAAAAACCAGTAGCTCTTTTTTTTTAAATTAGAGTAAAAATGAGCACGAATTATAAAATTTCAAGACTTTTGACACCAACTTGTTTTCAACTTTCACCACTTTTTTTTACCTTTTTCCAACTTTTCCCACTTTTCTTCAGCAAAAGAAAAAAAATGGAATTGATATTCAAAATTTCAACTTTATTTTGCAAAATTTTCACCTTTTTTCAACTTTTTGTCACCTTTTTTTTTTTTTTTACCCTTTTCAAAGCAAAAAAATCACCTATTTTTTATCAAAGTGAAAAACAATAAAAGTGAAACTTTAAATTTTTACCTTTTTTGTAAAATTATCACCTTTTTATCACCTTTTTTAGTCACTTTTTTCAAAAAGTAATCACCCAAAAATCCGTGCTCTAGCCATAATGTAGCCTAATGTAAATTACGGTACAAAAAATAAAACCGTAGTACATAAATTTTTTCTTCTTTTATTAATAGTTTATTGAAAATCATTAAAGATAAAATGATATATGTAGCTTTTAAAGCAGAAGAATTTTCGTTTTTGACAAAATTAGAGGTTATTTTATATATTTATGGCTTCCATTAGTTTTTAAATATTAAAAAAAAAAAAAAAAAAAAGGTTTTATTGTTGTTTTTTTTTAAAAAAAACAAACAATAAAACCCCTACCCAGTGTTTTTTTTTTAAACCCTGATCGACCTACGGGTTCAATCTTTGGGTTCCACTTAAATTTATGACGAAGATCATGCACTTTACCAACCCTGAAAATTTGGTGCTTTCTTCACGAAAAGCCAATTGGTTTGTCTTAGCCTCCATACTATTGTTGGTTTGCCTATTTTTTTACTTTGACAATAAATATTAAACTTACAGCAACACCAGGCAAGCCATCAAATCCTGGATTTCCTCTAGGGCCAGGAAGTCCATTCGATCCAGGTAGTCCATCCTTGCCAGGAAAACCTCTCTCTCCTTTAGCACCTGGGTATCCCGGGGCACCATCCAGACCCTTGTCTCCAGGCAATCCAGGAGAGCCAGGGTACCCTATAAATAAATTTTACAAAGGAACGTTTTCTTGCTAGCAAAAAAAGTATAAGATATATGAATTACATAATTTTGTCGCATCCTTTTAAAGATTTAGCCAGGCAAACTAAATTAAAATATAAAAATTTTAAGAAAAGGAAAAAAAATTGTTCTGTGTGTACCTCTATTGTCTATTGTATTGGACATAATAATATGTCTGTACTTGGAAACTAAAATAAATCAAATAAAAGGTCACAAAACTATGATGAAATTACCTGGTGGTCCCATATCTCCCTTAACTGCAGTGAAACTATCTGGTGCTGCATCTCCCTTTTCTCCTCTCAATCCGTCATATCCTGGGGGCCCTGTTGGTCCAGGCAAGCCTGGCAAGCCAGATTCACCTCTTGCTCCCGGGATGCCATTGACACCAGGTGCACCATCCAGTCCCCGATCACCCTTCATACCCATTAGTCCAGGTAACCCAGGAACACCTTTGAAACACAAAAACCCAGTGAATTACTTATTTTATTCTAATACAGCCACAGTTTGGTATGGTGCTTTTTTTAATAAAGACAATTTTATATTATATTATATATATATATATATATATATATATATATATATATATATATATATATATATATATATATATATATATATATATATATATATATATATATATATATATATATATATATATATATATATATAGGCCTATTGTTATATAATTGTCATTAAGTCAATATGCAAAAATGTAGACCTATATATGTATAAGTACACCTTGGTGTTTAATAAATAAATATATAAATAATTGTCTTTATTAAAAAAAAATTTAAAAAATACATTTATTTTATACAAATACATACATATTAAAAATATGATTAAAAGTTACATATCACATTGAAATCTGATCATTTAACTTACCAGCTGGTCCTCTATCTCCCTTGTCTCCTTTAGAACCAAATAGTCCTGCAGGTCCTTGATCACCTTTGGGTCCAGGGGATCCAGGGTATCCATCAGCACCCTTTACACCAGGATAGCCATCCACCCCAGGTCTACCAGAAGCTCCCTGGGGACCTCTGTCTCCCTTCTGTCCACTAATTCCTGCAGGAGCTGGGGGTCCTGGTGGACCTTGTACACCAGGTAGACCAGGGAAACCTGGCTCACCTGCATAATATAAAAATGGTTTACAATTGCAGGATGAAAAAAAAAAAGTTTAATATCACTGTTTTGTGAGTTTGCATATTTGTATAAATTTACTTTTGTGATTTTCCTAATATGTTGTGATAAAATATAACAAATATATTGATTATTTGATTTTATGTAAAAGAGATTGAACCAGTCATTAAGGCGCGCTAAGAACTTTGTTAAATGTAATATAAATTAAACAAATAATTATAATAATCATAAAAATAATAAAAAAGTGAGCATAATAAACTCGCATTATACAGTATACACTAATTATTGCAAGGTAAATATATGGCTTAGGTATACCAAAGAGAATATCATCACTCAGATATGAAAACCTCGGATTAGAGATTCTAGTGTTTTATAAGTTTTAATCGTTATATAGCTCCAAAATAAAAAATCCTAAAAAATTTAAATTATTTTTGTCGTTCAGTTTATATATCTGACAATATATTTTATTAATTTCATATTTTTATTGCCAACATTTCGCTCACGATTTATTAATTAGTAACCAAAACAACCTGTTTTTGCATTTTGTTTAAAAATTGAAATTAAAATTATTTTCCCATGCAACAATGTACAGTTAACATTTTTTTTGCAACCAACTCCTCTGCCAAAATTTGCAAAAAAAAAAAAAAAAAAAAAAAAAAGGGATCTTGCGTTTTATTAATGTTTTGAAGCTCAAAATTTTTTAGGGGTGCAATTTTGAATCCCTTAAATGTTCTTTTGCTAATAATGTAAGTATCTTATTTCCATGATTTTTAATAAATTTTTAAAATTTTGATGTACTGCGGGTTGCCGTCATCAGGCGTTTTATGTGCTGCGGGCTGCGTAAATACAGTGCTCGTAAGTTAATAAATTCATAAATTTTAGTTAACTTTAAAATAATTTTGTATATTACAAAGAAAACTTATATAAATACAAAATTAAACCCTTTAATTAATTTTGAGCTTCAAAACATTGATAGAACGCGAGATCTGTTTTATGCAAATTTTAGCAAAGGGGTTCGTTGCAAAAAAAAAAAAAAAAAAAAAAAAAAAAAAAAAAAAAAAAAAAAAAAAAAAAATCAAACTGTACATTAAGAATAAGCAACATTTCTTGGCTCTATGAAATAAATCGAATTTTTTTTTTTGCTTTTACTGTTACATGGGAAAAATAATTTTAATTTCACATTTTTTACCCAAAGTGCAAAAACATGGTGTTTTAGTTTACTAATTGATGAATCATGAGCGAAATGTTGGCAATAAAAATATGAAATTTATAAAATATATTGTCAGATATATAAACTGAACAACAAAAATAATTTCAATTTTTTGTGCCTTTTTTATTTTTTTAATTAGTTAATTTATTATTATTTAATTATAACGATTAAAACTTCAAATACACTAGAATTTTGAATCCAAGGTTTTCATATCCAAGTGACAATATCATTACTCAATTTTTTGATGCATTTTGATTTATCTTATACAGAAAGTTATATTTTCCTACCCATTTGATCAATGTAATTTTGACCCGCAATACACATCCTCAGCTGACGTACTTTTTAGACATATTTTGGAATATATAAGGCATCTACTTATGTTATTCTATTATAGGCCTAATGATAACATATGGTTTAAATATGAAATGTGGAAAAAACCAATGGGGTTAATATAAATTATTTTAAAAAATTAAAAATTCAATTAATAATAGAAAGTAGTAGGAGAAAGATTAGAGCACGTTGAACGGAAAATTATTCAAATGCAAAGATTTTCTAATTTTATAGTTGTTTGGGACTTGAGATCAAACGTTCTATCACAGGCAACTGCTTTTTTTTATTATTATTATTATTTATTTTTTTTAGAATAATTGATCCCAAGTTCCAGTTAACTATATAAATTAGAGAATCTTCACGTTTTATTAATTTTCAATTAAACATCTTTTAACCCCTCCTATTTTCTATTCTATTTTTCTATTCTATATTTAATTTTTTAACATCATACATAATATGGTTTAACTTTGTATTAACTGAAGAGTAGTGGTATTTTCAAAAGCTGTTCTATTGTTATTTCTCATACTATATATATATCTCCAAAATTAAAGGCATAATCCTTTTTCTTTTTTTTTTTTTTTTTTTTTTTCATCATTTACAACATTAGAAGAGCAATTAACATACCTTAAGGTATAATAATTGTTATCCATAAATTACACATTAACACATTGATTTTGTATTTATTTTCATTTTGAAAAAATGAAAAAAAACAAAAACAAAAAAAAAATGTTCAAGTCTAATTTATGGATAATTATTAATTGTCTAATTTATGATAATTAATATTTTAATATTATTAATGATAAAAAAAAATGCAAGTTTAATTATTAATGATAAAGAAAAGGATAGAAAAACCAGCAAGGGCCTTACCACAGTAGAAGTTCCATGGAGAGGTCGAGGTCTTGCATGGCACAGTATAATGTTATAAGAGTTTCTTTATAACTTGAGAGCTTTTGTCATATGATAATGACATTATCATATGACGAAAGCTCTCAAGTTATAAAGAAACTCTTATAACATTATACTGTGCCATGCAAGACCTCGACCTCTCCATGGAACTTCTACTGTGGTAAGGCCCTTGCTGGTTTTTCTATCCTTTTCTTTATCATTGATCCTAACCGCGATGGTTTTTTCCTTAAATTAAGTTTAATTATTATGCTTTTAATTTTGCTGATGTTATCTATCATTTTTAGTTTTAAAGTGATTTCAGAGTTGCAATTTTACATTTTGATTGCCAAATGCCTTTATAACATTCAATATATTTTACAAAATATATATTACCTTTCGGTCCTGAAGATCCAGGCAATCCTTCACGTCCATGTTTACCAGGAAGACCAGGTAAACCTTTTTCTCCCTTCACAGTTCCACCTGAAATACCTGGTGATCCAATATCTCCTCTGTCTCCCTTCTCACCTTGAAGCTACACATTAGAAAAAGTTTAGCAAGATCTACAATTAAACTTAAAATTAAAAAAAATAATAATAATATTGGTAAAATTGATATGTACTCACTCCTGATGGACCAGGTAAACCATGTTGTCCAGGTAAGCCAGAAATACCTTTCTCTCCCTGGAATCCTGGCAATCCACTAACACCTGGATTTCCCTTCTCTCCTGTTCTTCCTAAAACTCCAGGCATGCCTGGTTCACCCTTCTGTCCCTTGGTATCAACAGTGGGTCCTGGTGAACCCCTTTCACCTTGATCTCCTTTCAAACCAGCAAAACCAGGGGGACCTGGCATACCTGTTCACAAGAATGCATAATACACCAAGTTAAAAGCTATAAATGGAGAGTTGGCTTACTGTAATGTGGGATAATCACCCAGACCAGATTTACAATTTTAAATTATTTTCTCTCAAAGTCAAAGTTTCACTGTCAACTTACTAAACTGTCACCATCTTCTATATTCCCATGTTTTATTTTTTTTTTATTATTATTTTTTGTTGTATAAGCCTATTAATGTAATTTACTATCAGAAACAGAAATATTAAAGCCATAGATCACATAAAACAACATGTGTGCTTTTTAATGAATAAACACGAAATGGGATCTTCAAAACTGATGACAATTTTACCAGAATGTTAATGTAGCACCACCAGAGAGCATGAAAATACTGTAAAGTATGTAATTTGCGTGAGTATTCATATTTCTGGCGCCAGTAACATGCAAAAATTAGCAAAAAAAAATGTTGTGCAGGTTGCATAAATCAAACTTTTTTGATAACTGCTACGGAGCTACAGTTGGGTTTTGAGACAAACTAAAGTATTTTATGTAAGTCCCATCAAGTGTTTCGTGATATGAATGCTTATGTTTTCTTCTGGTCTATTCCTTTAAGGAAAATAAACCACTGTGGTTAGGTATGATAAATTTGAAAGATAATGATAGATTAACTCCAGCAAGGGCCTTACCATAGTGAAGGGAGTTCCCATAGTTTGGTGAAGGCTGGTAATAGCTAGCGCTAGCACAGAGATAAAAAATAATAATAATAATAATAAACAAAAAAAGCCTTTTGCACCTTTGTGGTACACAATAATCATTTATAGTTTCTCTCTGAGAATGTAAGGACTGACAATGGAATAGAGACACACTTCATTTTCTGTTGGAGTTTATAGCAGGGACCAGAACCGCCTCCAATTTTTGAGGTTCTTAAGAACCGCAGTTCCTGCATAGGTGGTTCTCAAGAAACAATTTTTGAGAACCGGTTCTTGGAAGCATTTCTTAAAAACCAGTTCTCGGGAGCAGATTTCAAAAGTGGTTCTTAAAAGCGGTTCTTGAGAACCGGTTCCAAAGAACTGGTTTCAATTGGTACCGTGATCATCGTGCACATCACTCAAAATATTCAATATCCTAATTCTGAAATCTTATTGCAATATTTACGCAGTGCCACAGCCCTACTCTCTCCTCGACTTTTGTTATTTTTGTTTATCGTCGTGCATACTATAAATATATAAATATAAAAGTACACATAATACATATATTCTGATTTTAAATACCCATCATGAAAACTATGCAGCGCACTAACCCCCACACTCCTTTGCTACATTTTTTTTTCTCCGTCATGCATATATCACTCAAAATTTTGTTGAATATGTAATTTCTGCCTTTCATCGCAAGTTTCACAAAATAGTGCAAACAGTTCTTAAACAAGAAAAATTGGAACATCAAGCTATCCAATGAGTGTTAGTTTTTTTTACCTGTGTAAACAAAATGTTTACCAAACTATGGGACTCTCTTCATTATGGTAAAGCCTTTGCTGGTTTCATCTATCCTTGTCTTTTATATTCATTGTATCTTTATAATAAGTCAATTGACACAATTTGTGCAGTTACTGTCTACAATAGTATCTCTTGAATAAATTATACAGTAAATAGATAAATCAATTAACTGGGTGACATACCTGGCAATCCTCTATCACCCTTCATTCCATCCAATCCAGTTCTTCCTGGAAAACCTTGATCTCCCTTCAAACCCTCCACTCCCGGGAATCCTCTTGGTCCTAAATCACCCTTTTCTCCAGGAATGCCATCTAATCCAGGGACTCCTGGTTCTCCATATGGGCCTCTCTCACCCTAAAAATATAGTAATTAAAGAATTATATAATATATAAGGAAAATCCATCACAGTTCGTATTAATAAGTTTAAAAAAAAATAGAAAATAGTAGTTAGAGATTAGGGCATGTTGAATTCAAAGCGCTCAACTATCTCCTATATAATTATTATTATTATTTAAACTTATTAGTAATTAAAGAATTGTAAAATGGGGAGTAATAGATGTAATAGATGGGGAGATTGAGAGGAGAGTGGCGGCAGGTAGGAAAGTAGTTGGCAGCATGGCAAGATTGGCCAAGAGTGATGCTTTATCAAACAAAGCTAAACTTACAGTGTACAATTCTGTCTTACTCCCAACTATCTTATATGGTTCTGAATCATGGGTATGTCAGAGTAGGCATATGAGTAGGGTGAATGCTGTTGGTATGAGTTTTCTTAGAAGTATGTGTGATAAAACAAGATTAGATAGGGTAAGGAATACTTGGGTGATGGAGAAATGTGGAGTAAAAGAAACTGTGACTGAGAAGCATGAGAACAGTGTATTACGGTGGTTTGGTCATGTTGAGAGAATGGGTGATGAAAGAATAGCAAAGCAGGTATTTCATAGTAGAGTGGATGGAAGGAGAGATAGAGGCAGGCCTAAAACATCATGGTCTGAGGCGGTTGGAAGATGTTTGAAAAATAAGAATGTACGCAGTATGAAATGCAAAAGGAAATGTATGAAACAAGGTATGAGACTGGCGGAAGCAAGTGAAGTATGTCAGGATAGGAAGTTGTGGAGGTCTATCACTTGGTCAGGATAAAACATCTGTGTTGTTGGTTGTTGGCTTACCCCGAAAGGGATTATAGCACCATTATATGTATGTATGTGTGTAATTTATAATATTGACGTGCTCGCGCCCAAAATGTGAACTTGCATTTGGTCAGTTTTGCGCAAAACGTGAACTTGCATTTGGTCAGTTTCTGCCAAGTGCTGCAATGTCTATGACTAAAAATTTAAATAACAAACAATTTTTTCAAAGGAGACTCACCAAATTTAGTGAAGTGATAGGTAAATAAATTATCTTTTAAAAAATCAAATAAAAAGATTTTGGAAAAAATGTAAGTTCAAGTTTTTTTGGACTTGTCAGAAATGCAAGTTCATGTTTTGCGGACTGGTCAAAAATGCAAGTTCACGTTTTGTCAGTCAACCTTGAAATGCAAGTTCACGTTTTGGGCGCAAACACAGCGATATGTAGTTATAAAAGAAGAAGAAATGGACACATTTAGAAGAAGAAAAAAAACTTTTCAATTGTTTGATATACATTACATAGCCTATATATATTAAACCCTAACAATACAGTTAAGAGATTTGCCCAATGCTGTACATTGAGGTACAATTTGAAATTGTAATAAGCAAATTCTAGTATTACAATGATTTTTTTTTTCTTTTGTACCATCAATATTTTCCCAAAATCATGAGCATTATTCAGTTCATCAGTTACTTACATAATAAATATTAGTGCTGACAAAGGAAAAAGAGAAGAAAAAAAATTGAAATCGTAATAATTTTTTCCAAACTATCTGAATATGTATCTTAATCATAATCTGGTTTATTTGATCAAGATCATTGTTATCTGTTTTTAGATCCGGATCCAAAGAATTGAGATAATAATAATAATAGAATAAGTGCTGCAATACAGATCTGCTCTGAGCTGATTTTTCGAGCTTTCCCCAATTTTTTTTTCTCCGCCCCTCTAAATTTTGCCTTATTGATCAGGACTTTGTGATTCGGACTTTGATGATTGGTTTGCAACCAGGATAGAATTGCAATGTGTCCATGAAATCTGGATTGCTTGATCTAGATAAGTTTATTAAGTTTATACCTGTAATCCAGATTAGAAAATTATCCAAAATTTGACAGCACCAATAAGTATTAGTTTTATAGTGCACTGTTGAAAATAAAATAAAAAAGACTTCAAGATTATTGATCCTAGTAACAATATTTGCAATCCTTACATATACTTACACTTTCTCCCTTCATTCCTGGGAATCCTGATAATCCTGGGTCTCCCTTGGCTCCAGGTATTCCAGGTAATCCATCTCTTCCAGGGAAGCCTCTGTCACCTGCGACACCTGGGAAACCTGGACTTCCAATACCAGGAAGACCTGCATCACCCTTTAATCCCGGTGCTCCATCAAATCCTGGAGTTCCAGGAGCTCCTCTTAAGCCTGGAAGTCCCGGCTCACCCTTTTGTCCTTTTTCAGAAACATCACCAGCTGATCCCTTTGCACCCTGAAAATTAATGCATCCAAAATTAAATGAAAATTCAAATTTTTTATTTAGAATGGTATACATCAAGGAAAAGGAACAAATTGCATGTTAAAAAAAGAATACTGTGGGAGAGAATAGATGTCTTACAGTTAAGTAACATTATTATTCTTACCGGGAATCCAGGCAATCCCTTATCACCCTTAAGGCCAGGTTCTCCAGGTATTCCACCAAATCCTCTGGGTCCCTCTGGTCCAAAGTCACCCTTTGGTCCAGCAACACCTGGTAATCCAGGCTGGCCATCTTCACCATGCAAACCTGGTAAGCCCTCTAACCCACTGTTACCCTTGTCTCCCTTTACACCAGGAATTCCGTCACGGCCAAGTATACCAGCTGGACCTACAATTATTAACGAAGTGTGTTTTTACACAAATTGGTGTTATAATGATACTGTTATCAAAGTTTTATCCACAGGGTATCATTACTGTGTATAATACATAAAAATAGCTGCAATATATTACTGACCTGGTGTTCCTCTGGGTCCAGCGTAACCCTTAAGTCCATCAGGCCCAGGGAATCCAGCATCACCCTTTGGTCCTGGGAAGCCAGGTAAGCCTTGTCTACCTGCTTCACCAGGTAAGCCAGGCTCGCCTACAACAACAATTATTATTATTTATATACCTCTAATATTATTTACGTATTAGGAAAAAACCATCGCGGTTAGTATTAATAAGTTTAAAAAAAAGTTTAAAAAAAGTTTAAAAAAAAAGTTAAAAAAAAAAGTTTAAAAAAAGTTAAAAAAAAAATATTTAGAAAATAGTTGGTAGAGATTAGAGCACGTTGAATTGAAAATTAATAAAACGCGAAAATTCTCTAATTTAAATAGTAAATTGGGACTAGGGATCAAATATTCTAGCTTGAGCTAGTTAAAAAGTAGACGTTAAAGGGATAGAGGTATAGTGTCAAAATAAAATACGATGTGCCTAGCATCTCACGTTCTCACACTACGTCAAAGACACAACATTATAAAACAGCATCAGACTTACTCTTTGCCTTAGACCGGTTTCGTCCTTTACCTAGGACTCATCAGTAAGGCTCGGCAGAGAGCTCTGTACAGCTAGAGATGGCTCACACCACATCTGCTAACTGACTGAGCTGAGGAAGCAAGTGGCAGTCGCGTTTTTATACGCGATGCCCCCGCAGCTGCACGCGCTGCTAGGCACATCGTATTTTATTTTGACACTATACCTCTAATATTATTTATGTAAACATTAGAGGAACACCCAAAAGTCTGACTTGAATTTTTAGGTAGGTGCACTTTTTTTTTTTTTTTTTTTTTTTTTTTTTTTAATTATCCCTTACTGAAAATGCAATTTTGTTTTTTGGGCGCATCTATGTTGATGAGACAAAATTAAAAAGTTTTAACATGCATGTGTATTAGTTGCTTCATGATAAATCTTTAAACACTACCTGTTCTCAGCCAATATTATGTAGCTGTATTACATAAAAAAGTAAAAGTTACCCTTGAGTCCACTAGCACCAGGTCTTCCAACTGGACCAGAAAGTCCAGATGGACCAATTGGTCCAGGTTCTCCCTTTAGTCCTGCTGCTCCAGGAAGACCATCTAAACCAGTGCTACCTTGATCACCCTTTTCTCCAGGGAAGCCTGGTAAACCTAAAAAACAAACACTCCGACTTTTAATCTATATAATATTGCTATACATAAATGGAAAAAAAAAAAAAAAAAAAAACGCAGTTGATTTATAATATGTTAAAAATATAATAATAATAGAGAACAGTACGTACAGAGATTTAGAGTAAGGTGAATTGAAAATTAATAAAACTAAGGATTCTCTAATTTACTGTACAGTAGAATAGTTAATTGGGAATTTGGGAGCTCAAATGTTCTAGCTTTGACAAGTGCTATATATTTATTAGATAAAATAGACTTTTAAAAGATGGGGGTTTTGAGTCAATAAAATATAATATGTACAGGTGTACCTAGTATATCTCATGTTATCACACTACATCATGTAGCATCATATTTTTATTTATCAGTTACATTTAAGTTAAAATTATTATATCAATTAATATTATCACAATAACACAAAATTGATAATTTATTGAGAATTATTTTGTTGTAACAAAATATTGTCTACTACTGTATCACTTATTTTTTTTAATGATATAGTAGATTTTAGTAAGGATATACACACTATATATAGAAATATAATACAGTATAGGAAATCGCCCCCTCTAAATTTTTGAGCTGGATCCGCCCCTATATATACATTTAATACATTTTGTTAGTAATTTATTGTGTCATTCATATTTTCCAATTCCAACGTAATCATAAATGGCATTGATACTGGTCTTAATCAGTCATGGAGTCGATACCGAAATTTTCGATACCGATACGATACCGATATTTTTAAATTTTCCCGATACCGATACCGATACGATACTGCTCAAAAAAATTTGTTCCGATACGATACCGATACGATACCGATATTTTCCGATACTTTTTCGATATTTTTGCTATATCTCATACAATAAATAATTGCACTATAAATTTCATTTTTTTTCCCCGCACCTTTGAGACATAAATTGGTATCATAAAATCCATGCATATTTTTGCCACATTTATTATTTATTTATTTATTTATTTATTTATTTATTTATTTATTTATTTATTTATTTATTTATTTATTTATTTATTTATTTATTTATTTATTCATTTATTCATTTATTTACTCACTTATTTATTTATTTTATTCTAATGTTCGTTTGTTAAACTAAAATGACTAAAAAAATTATAGTAGATTTAAAAAATATATAATATATTTCATTCGTTTAATGAAATTATCCTCTACTGTTTCCAAGCACTTTTGTTAATTATTTACAAATTAGCAATTTCTTTATTTCGTATAGAAGTAATTTTCAAATATTTAATAAATTTAATTTTTTTTCATGGTATTTTTTTAATTTGCTAAAGTAACAGGTATCATTAGCTTTCGTATTTATTTTATTGGCTCAAATCATCCCCGCTAAACCAAAGGGGTTAAAGTCCAAAATTCCCCTCTGGTCGTAAAAATCCTTTGATTTTGTAAACTTTTTAAAAATTTAACCTTGTAAAAAATTTGTACAAAGACATTAACGGAAGTATGCTACATCTTTTGTAATTGGTAATGCATTGAATTTATATACAATTGCAGTGATTTAAAATGTCAATCATTGACTATATTTTATTGTGATTTCTACCGGCGCTTTAGTCATTAGGAGATGATCATAGATAGTACTGTACGACCACACGACGGATTTCTCAGAAACTTGGCGACAGTCGATCGCTCTTTTTTTTTTTCTTTCATAAAAAGAAGAAAAAAGTTTTAACACCGTTTTCTTTATTTTTATTGTATGTAAAATAAAAAAAAAAATACTTTTTACCTGGTGGCTTTATAAAAAGTATAAAATAAAAATACTGTGCACGGCGCCCTACCCTGTTGTTATAGCACAATGAAAAATAAAGGAGTGAATTTTATTGTCCAAGTACGAAAGATAGATAATCAGTAATCACTAATGGAATGTTCTCGTTTGCTTCATTTTTTTTTTTTTTTTTTTTTTTGTATTTTTACTTTTATTTTATGAGAGAGCAAAAGTCTCAAAGTATCGAAAAAAAGTATCGAAATTCGACGATATTTTGCTGATATCGGTGACCGATACCGATATTCGATACTGAGTTTAAAAAAGGCCCCGATACGATACCGATACGATAAAAGTATCGGTATAGTATCGAATATCGTATCGCAGTCGATACCGATACTCCATGACTGGTCTTAATACATCTTAAAATGGTATGCAAACAAGCCAAATGAGTTGTAAAATTTGAGAAGGTGCATAATGTGTTGTGATCAAATTTTGATGCTCTGAGCATGCTCCGAACACAAATCGCATCCTGACATCTCATGCGTGTTCCTAACATGTTCACGTTACTTAGAACATGTTGGGAGAGAATTTACATCCAGAAGCTAACAGTAAACAAATACATGTAAGTTTTATTTATTTTGTCAAAATTGCCGTTTTTCATAAATATTAGTTTCTCAAAGTCAACATGTATACCTTATTCAGCCTGTCTAGTATTGTATTTTTATTGTTTAAAATGTATTTATGTATTTTGATTTGTAAAATAATTAATATGATATCTAAAAAATAAATCAAATTAAATTTAATCAAGATACACATAAATATAATACTAGGCAGAGGCTGAAGATATTTTTCTGGTCCGGAAAGCCAAAGCTGAAAGGATTCTCAATTCAGGTCTCTTTAATATATAATATATATATTATAATATATAATATATCGATGCTGTTGCGGCTAAACCACGCTTCTACTTTTAGCGTCCTTACTTTCACGCATCTATGTTTATCGCAATAGCCTTAAAAACGTGTATCTATATTTATCGCGACAACAGTTAAAAACATTTCTGCACCTGTTTTCCTATGTAGAAATGTTTTTACTTGTTGTCGCGATAACTGTAAATCCGCGTTTTTATGGCTATCACGATAAACATAGATGAGTGAAAGTAAGGAAACATGCTAACGCTAAAAGTAGAAGCGTGGTTTAGCCGCAACATCATCAATATATATATATATATATATATATATATATATATATATATATATATATATATATATATATATATATAAGATTATAGGCCTATATATATATATATATATATATATATATATTACTTGGGAATTTATGCTATTGATGTTTAGTTTTATAAAGATTAATAGTTCTTATAGTTATACACATAATTAGTCCACATAATTATGTACTGTACTGTATGTACTTTATATTAACTCTACATGTAGAACTTAACATTGCTGCTTTATTATAATATATAACAGTGGAAACAAAAATACCTGAAGGTCCAGGCAACCCATTCTTTCCTGACAGTCCTGGTAAGCCTTTCTCTCCCTTTCCACCAGGCAATCCGGGTGGACCCTGAGGACCTACGCCTGGAATACCCGCCTCCCCCTTCAATCCTGAAATTGAAAATTAATAATACGTTACAAATCTGTGACACACACACACACACACACACTTTATTGGAACTTATACACACCTCTATTTCCAATCATTCCAGGTAAACCTGGTCGCCCATCTTTGCCAGCATCTCCAGGGAAGCCCATTGGTCCAGTGTCTCCCTTGTCCCCTCTGGGGCCAGGAAGACCTCTTGGTCCAACTGGACCTGGGTTTCCAGGAGGTCCCTGTGGACCTGATTCTCCCTATGAGCAAATATTAACATGTAAATACAACAGAAACGCAAAGTACCCCCTTTTTTTACATTAATACATATAAAAATGTACAGCTCTGGCCAAAAGTTTAAGAACAGGGCAGCAGAGGCTGCAGCGTTTTCCCATAAAGATAACATAGTGTGGTTGCGGGTTGCCTATACAAATCGTTCTCAAACTTTTGGCCAGAGCTATAGTACATGTTATAATGTATCATCATACAATATATTAGGCCTACATTTAAGGGAGTAAGGGAGTAGGGGACCGACGTCGCGGCCATTAGGCTCAAACTTTTCTCGTCAAAAAAATGTGAAATTGTGCACAATGATACTTTAGCTTGAAACAATTTCAAATACCGGTATGTATATAAAATTTTGAGGGGTTACCGTATGCAAATTTTTCTATGATTGTTTGGAATTTTAAGCCCATAAGGCCCAATGTTAATTTCGATAATTTTTTTCTTTTTTTCGGGACGATCAAACATCTTGAAATTTTCCCTTACACCCTTACACAAATGACACCAAATTTAGACCCACAACACTTCTAGTTTTTAGATATAGGGTTGTTGGTACCCTCTATTCCCTTAAAAGAAAAATGCAATAACATCATACATAGATATATTATATAATATTTATAAAAACTATTGTTAACACACACGTTACATTAAACATACGTACAGGTACAGTAAGCAAAATGCATCTTAATTGCGTTTTTTGGTTCACACAGGGTTTGGTTACTTTAAATTTCAATGTTTTGATACTTTTGATTCCTTTTGCGGCTTTGCCGCATGCGGCAGCGCGGCACGCCCATTTTTGCAATGTTGCCTAATGAATAAGCTGTAATAAGCTTTTAAAAATTTGAGGATATAAAATTTACGTTTTTTACTCTTTTGTATTATTTTTAATTTAATTATTTTTTAGTTTCTCGGGTCGGGTCCCTCCGGTAACCGCGGATCGGAAGATCGGAAGTTTGGAGCGCGGCACAGCCGGCACCTGGCCGGCACAGCGCGGGCCGCGGACTGCGGCGGGAAAGTGGGAGCGGTGCGGACTGGGTGCGGAGCGGTGGGCGGTGGGAGACGGGAGACTTTGAGAAAAGGGGTGTAACCAAAACAAATAAGCACAAATAAGCCTGATCCTGGCCCTGTCCTGTCCTGATCCTCATCAGTTGAAAAACAGGAAAGAGGAAATTAACTTTGTCTACTCTCGTATGTATGTCCTATTATTCTGTAAGTAAATTTTAATTGAATATATTCTGAATAAAAATAACTTACAAAAAATCACTGTCGCACATAATACATATGTACATATATTATACTGTATCATAATCATAACATAATATATATATAATATTTATGTATATGTATGTTAAATGACGTCTATCCATATAAATTATATTTCATATGTAAACTCCTCCCGAAGAAATCTGACCGCATCTTTCATGTCTAGAAATGTTAAATAATGGAGAAATTTTAACGCATTCGGTCAGAGATTTATTCGGGAGAAAGTGTATGTATGTATCGTTATACATATATTTATGAAATAATATGTATAGTATACATATATATATATATATATATATATATATATATATATATATATATATATATATATATATATATATATATATATATATATATGGAATAACCTAACAGATACACATTTACGTACAGCTCTGGTCAAAAGTTTTAGAACGATTTGCATAGGCAACCCGCAAGCACACACTATGTTATCTTTATGGGAAAACGCTGCGGCCGGCGGCCGCCGCTGCCCCATTCTTAAACTTTTAACCAGAGCTGTACATGCATATATATATATATATATATATATATATATATAGGTATTTTATATATATATATATATATATATATATATATATATATATATATAGGTATATATATATATAGGCTCGGGGACAGAAGTGCAGATGTGGCCTCAAAACAGTTGTTCTTTTATTAGTCTGGTTGAAACAGCAATCCCTGACTAGCCTCAGGTCAGGCTGACCCTGTATACGTATAAATATAAATACTAGTGTGTCGAAAAAAATCCGGATTTTGAAATCCGGATAAAAAATTATCCGTTATCCGGATAATTATGATCCGGATCGCGATCCGGATAATTTTGATCCGGATCATATTCGGATAATATTGATCCGGATAATTTGATCGAGATCGTGATCCGGTTTATTTTTTCCACAATAATGACCCGGATCACGATTTCATATAATTACGATAAATATTAAGCGTAATTGTGAATCTCGCGTCGGATATGTTAGAAATAGCTTGGATGTAAATACAAATTATGAATATAAGTGCTAATTTAAAGAATTAAAATTCAAATAAAAATTACCTGTTATACGTTAGGGTATTTTACAGGCTATAAGAAAACTAATCTTCTGATTGATGCTGTAAAAAAAAATCGGATTTCGAAATCCGGATAAAAAATTATCCGTTATCCGAATTTCTATCTGGATCACGATCCGGATACACGGATTCAGATAATTTGATCCGGATCGTGATCCGGATAATTTTGATCCGGATCATGATCTGGATTTAAAACGGATCAGGGAATCCGGATAATTTTTTGTCCGCCAAATCCGGATCCATCGATCCGGATAACTTTCTATCCGAAATCCGGATTTTAAATTTATCCGGATTTCGACAGCACTAATAAATACGTATAAATGTATCCATACAGACGGTGAGACATGACCATCGTGAGCCCCCACTTGGCATATAGGAAAGGACGCAGTTGAGGTGTTGAGGTCAAAGTTATAAAATTAAGTGTGTCTAGGACAAATATGATGTTATTTATTTGAATGTTTCCATTGTCATTGCAGTATTATTTATAGTTTGCTAAAAGTTTAACTTAAAAGTATAAAATGCAGCATGCAGGATCCTGCAATACTGAAGAATAGAGGTGCAAATTCCTTTTCCTGCACCACCTGTTATTGGGAAGTATGTTGTATAAGTTAGCCATGTATCTATGTATATCTCATTCATCCTCACAAGGTACTTACTCTCAGTCCCATAAGTCCTGCGTCCCCATTAAATCCATCTCTTCCAGGTGGTCCTGTAGCACCCTTGTCACCAGGGAATCCTCTATCTCCCTTAAATCCTGATCCAAATCCAGGATCTGCTGGGCAGTGACCTGGTGCTCCCTTTGGTCCAGAACGACCAGTGTCTCCCTTGTCACCCTTTACTCCTGGCCTGCCTGGAATACCAGCTTCACCCTTAATGCTGAAGCCCTTGTCACCCTTAAGACCTGAAAGTCCTGATTCTCCTGGAGTTCCTGCTATACCAGGGAAGCCTTGGTCACCCTAAAAGAAGTAATAATAATACAATTATAATATGCACATACACATAAATTTATTTGAAAGGTGCAATTTTTTATCATATGATATCATAAACAGTTCTTCTGAAGTTATCATGAACCCGATGTGTGGTGCATCTGCATAGGGTTTACTGTAGCAGATGCGCCACACATCGGGTTATTGATAACTTCAGAAGAACCGTTTTGACATGATAGATACGACAATATCCAATTGTTGTAATTTACCTTTTCACCTGCCAGTCCTGGGAAGCCAACTGGACCAGGTAATCCCTGTGGTCCTGGTCGTCCATATTCACCTTTCAGTCCTGGTGGTCCTTCATACCCTGGCTCCCCTTTAGGGCCTGGGTTACCTTGAATCAAGCTTTCAGGTACTAACGCACTCTCTCCTTTTTGTCCTTGTTCTCCAGGTAGCCCATTCTTGCCGTCCAAACCCTGAAAAATATAATATAATAATAATAATCTGCAAAAAAGAAGAAAAAAAGTTACCATTTAACATTTTATTTTATTTAGAATGTGCTATAAACAAATTTCTTTAATGTAGTATTGATCAAATTTTATTTTATAATTATTCCCTCGTTTCCCTCTCATTGCAATCCTTTTTCAGCAAGGTTTGGCCTTACCTTTGGTCCAGGAAACCCTGCAGGTCCTGGGACTCCTGCATCTCCAGTTTCACCTGGCCAACCTCTTTCTCCAGGTGGTCCTCGTTTTCCTGCCTCTCCTGGCAGACCAGGGAAACCTCCATCTCCTTTATCTCCCTTATCACCAGGTCTGCAATCGCTGCAACGTCCGCCTATATCACCCTTTTCACCAAGTAGACCTACAATCATGCAATTAAAATGTGAGATAAAAATAACACGCCAAAGTTTTTTTTTTTTTTTTTTTCTTTCCCCAATATAGTATTGTACTATTTTTTTTTATCAAAGTTTGTTTGTGCTATCAGGAGCTCCATGCTGGAAGAGAGTTATTTTTTGAAGCACATTTATTTCCTAAATTTAATAAAAAAGACAATATACTTTTTTAACTTCTACTTTTGTGCACACTTGAAGGTTTCCTAAATTTCCATGTTTACAAGCTGTGTAGGATGAACAAAATTTTAAAATAAAAATGCGGCATCAAAATTTCCATTCTTTGCAACTTTCTGTTCAAAGGCAAGTTTCTTCTAGTGTCATTTTGCCATACTTATATTTATATTTTTAGCCTCAGAAGTTACCAGTCTTTTATCTGCACTTGATTATTATTGTTTATTTTTAATTCTAATTTGGGACAATTTAAAGTTGCAATTTATAAATTTTGGGCATGATTAAAGTGACACAAAAACTAGGTTCTTCTGAGAGTGCACACAAAAGTTACTGACAGTGACGTCATATCAAGATTTTTAAAATTTAATTAATACTTTATGAATTAAAAAAAAAATTAAAATATTATACCTTTTTTCCCAATACAGAGATTACATATAGAGAAGATGAATCATGTTTATATGCCAAACACCTTCCTTGTGTGATTGTTGTTTTATTTTTTAT
The DNA here is from genome assembly GCA_949318235.1 of Ecdyonurus torrentis. Lineage (NCBI taxonomy): Eukaryota > Metazoa > Arthropoda > Insecta > Ephemeroptera > Heptageniidae > Ecdyonurus > Ecdyonurus torrentis. The sequence goes on along the minus strand of OX439128.1, from coordinate 42,994,976 downwards.
TGAAAATAACATTGAAATTTACAACAACAACAAAAAAATAATAATAAAAATAGGTAATAATTTTTTTCTTGACTTGGACTGTATCAAGTTTTTAGAAGTATTAAAGTCATTATATACCTGGTGCTCCTGGAATTCCTGGTCTCCCATCACGTCCTGGTTCTCCTTTAGGTCCTATAATTCCAGGTAAACCTCGAATACCTTGCATGGAATCACCAGGCAAACCTCTAGTACCAGTATATCCTTGTTCACCCTTTGATCCCTTCAAACCATCACGTCCTGGTATTCCATCCTTTCCTCTGGGACCTTCAATTGATCTGCCTTTTTCACCAGGGAATCCTCTGGGGCCTGGACCTCCAGGTGGACCTTGGAAACCTCTTGCACCAATTTCACCAGGGAAGCCTGTCAGTGACAAATTATTATATGGTCAGACTGGTCAGATTTGAGTGTTGTAACATTAATGTTAACTATAATGAAATAAATAATTAAATAAGAGTTGAACTGGTTGTAACTTAAGAGGTTATAATAAATGTAGTATCTTTTCACCTGCAAGTCCACCTTCTCCCTTTGAACCCTTCTCTCCAGGATAGCCCTCGGGACCAGGATTTCCAGGTTCACCTCTGCCACCAGCAGGACCAATAGGACCTCTTGGACCTGGATCACCAGGATAGCCATCCAGTCCTTTTGGTCCAGGGGCACCAGGATAACCTCTTGGTCCTTGAGGACCTGGCGGTCCAGGCCTTCCTTTGCCACCCTATAATAAAAAATATTAAAAAAAAAAACTGACTACCGTACCCTGTGTTGTATTCCTTTGGTATATCGATGCTGTTGCGGCCAAACCAGGCTTCTACTTTATCGTGTTTCCTTACTTTCACGAATCTACGTTTATCACGATAGCCATAAAAACGCGTATCTACATTTATCGGGACAACAGGTAAAAGACACTTCTACATAGGAAACAGGTGTAGATATGTTTTTTTACCTGTTGTAGCGATAAATGTAGATACACGTTTTTATGGCAATCCCGATAAACGTAGATTTGTGAAAGTAAGGAAACCCGCTAAAAGTAGAAGCGTGGTTTAGCCGCAACAGCATCGATATGTTATATCAGACACCAAAGTGTTTAAAAAATGACAGTTGAAAAATCATATATTTGGTTTTCTTACATTGGGCAATTTTATAACCCAGCAAAATACAATTTTACATCTAACCAGCAGAGGTTAAAATACAATACCAAATAGTTTTTTTCTCTCTTCTTCTTCTTTTTAAAGAAACATGCTAACTTATGTTTATCCATTAAAATTTCAAATGTATATAATGCATGTTGTTTTCTTATCAACAGTTTTATACATGCAGTTTTATTCACTTACACCAGGTGGGCCTGGTGGGCCTCTCAAACCTGTCGGTCCTTCAGGTCCATCTCTTCCTGGTTCACCCTTCAATCCTGGGCGACCTGGTAAACCATCAAGACCCTCCATACCACGATCACCTTTCTGGCCTGGGGGACCAGGTGGACCCGCATAGCCATCACGACCCTGCACATCATTATAATTTCTAAGTCATATAAAATATTATTTTATTTTATCCATATTTGAGGAAATTTTTATTCAGGATATAAAAATAAATAAATTTCAGAACCGAAAATAAATATTAAACGTGATTTTTATATAACAAATATTACGAGTAAGATAAATTTAAAAGAAAAGAAAATGATAGGAGAAAACAGCAAGGGCCTTAGCATAGTGAAGAGATTCCTATAGTGTGGTGAAAATCTTGCTAGCACAGATATAAAAAACTAACTCTGAATTGGAAATATTTTGGCAATAAACTCCAAGAGAGATAGATGGTGTGTGTTAAGCCTTCATCAGTCCCTGCAGACTTGGAGAGAAACTATGAATAGTTCTCTTTGAGTCTGTAAGGACTGATGAAGGCATAACACAATCCATCTCGCTTAAAGTTTATTGCCAATATATTTCCAGTGTGATACTTTTTTTATTTCTGTGCTAGCAAGATTTTTACCAAACTATGGGACTCTCATTATAGTAAGGCCCTTGATGGTTTCTCCTATCCTTTTCTTTCAAATTTATCATACCTATAACCGTGATGGTTTATTTTCCTTAATGTAATAATGATTATTGTAAGGTAAAATAATTAAGACTTACTCTAGGACCTGGAGCTCCTGGCAGACCTTTTTCTCCTTTCATCCCAACGTCCCCTGCCAGTCCTGGTTCTCCTGACATTCCGATATCTCCCTTTTGTCCAAACATACCTGCCTCACCCTAGTAATAAAATCAAAATATTTTAATACTTTGACAGACAAATAACATGAAATAAATTGTAAAAATTACTAGTAAAAAAAAAATACTAAAAAAAAATACATACTCTGTCTCCTTTCATGCCAGTGTCTCCTTGGGGTCCGATAGCTGTTCCTTTGTTGATTTCTAATTCTGATACAATTGCATCTGCTCCTACTGCTCCACGCTCACCTTTTGCTCCCCTTTCGCCCTTCTCACCCTCGTAACCAACACCCATGTTACCTTTTTCTCCTTTCATACCGAGTAGTCCTGGTGGACCCTGGAATCATTACAGATAAATAGGCATTATGGACATGTCAATTAATCTGTACTTTTCAGGCTCATACCATTGTTCAATAATGTAAACTACTTTGCAAAATTGTTTTATTGTTGCTTATTATTTTGCATGAATTTAATTTATATAAATAATATAAACCAAAATAATTAATTCACAATATTATTTGTCTTATATTAAACTTACCAAAGGTCCTAAATCACCTTTTGGTCCTTCAGGTCCAGGTAGACCTTGAGGACCAGGAGGTCCAGTGACACCACGAACACCATAGAGACCTTAAAGTGTTACAAAATACCAAAATAAAGAATAAATAAATATACAGTAATAAATAGACTTGGTGAAATGTTTTATAATTAGGTCCTAGGCTTAAAGGCATAGACAATATGAAAACATAAGCATTTAGATCACAAAACACTTGATGGGACTAACATAAATTAAATAACGTTAATTGGTCTCAAAAAAGTATTGTAGATCCCATTTTGTGTTCAGTGATTAAAATGAATATGTTTTTTGTTTCATGTTTTTTATGCCTTTAAAGAAAAAAAAATCTGATATAAATTTTATTATTATTTTTTTTTAATAATAAAAAAAAAACTAAATCAGTAACAAAAAATCCAGATCTTTCAGGTTTTTTTTTTATTATTATTGTCTTAGGACCTATGGTTATGTCAAAAGAAATCAAACCTGGTTCTCCTTTCTGTCCCTTGGGATAAACTCCACTAAATGCTGGCTCTCCTTTGTCACCCTTATCGCCGGGAACGCCAGGGTATCCTCTGGGACCTGAAGCGCCTGGGAGGCCATGTACGCCAGAAGTTCCCTGAAAATATTTTAATTAGTACAAATAATAGGAAAAATTAAATAGTACAAGAATCTTTTATCAATTTAGTAAGTTAACTAAGAAAAGTTTGACGTTTCAATAATATAATACAGTCTCATGCACGTGGTTAAAAAAACACGCATGCGGTGCATTGGGGGGGGGGGGGGGGGATGCGCCCACCAAAACCCCCGATGCTCCGCGGAAAGTCAGTCTTTACGTTTGGTGCTCCCGCGGCTTGAAAAAGTTGCAAAGCCTGAATATACTTTATATATATATATATATACGCAGTATATATATAAAATATAAAGCGATTTATTAAATTTTTTTATTCCATGCACTCGTGGTTATTTATTTTTTAATTTCTTTACTATAGTTGTTTAATTTGTTTTTATTTAATAAAGCATGCAGTTGCAAATTTTGAATCTGCAAAAATGTCAAACGAATATTAATGATACTGTAGGCTTCAACATATATCGTTTACATTTTGATATATATGTCTAAATATTGTGTATATACATCTGCAACTTTTGTATATTGGTGTTGATTTTTAAGAGGATATAATTTATGCAAAACACGACACAGTTGAAAATTTGATTGCGAGCAAGGACATGAGGTCGCAGTGACATCAGACAATGATTAACTGACTTGAGTTTTTTATGTCTTCATATTCATTACCGCAGTGCGTGAATGCGTACGTGTTTTAAGAAAAAGTATAATATATTGACCCAGGCAGTTGGTTTAACTACTTTAACTGCATGCACTGTTGTGCTTATAAATATAATTGGTTGATATAATTCTCTCATTAAGGATCAGTCTAAAATTTTAAATTTCAGTTTTTGTTTGATTGAATTTATGCTATTTTGAATTTGATTACCGCGTTATAAAGAAAGTTTCCCCCCCCCCCCCCCCCCATAAAAGCGTTACAATTTAATTGTTGCAAGTTAATTATTATTACTGTAATTATTGTTTAAAAGAGTGCAAATTGCATCGATATATATATTTATTACAATCCTAGATTAGACCTCTAAAAAAAAAGTTTTTCTTATTGTTTTTATACTTTTTTTTTTTTTCCTTTATTATTTGCTTCTTCTTCTTCTGCTCATTACATTTATATAAAAATGTTACTGTATTATTTTGCATGCAAAAGAGATTTTAATATACTGTATGAAAAGTTTTCAATGAAATTTATCCTCTTCATCTTTGGCACATGAACTCATTACAAGGAATAAAAAAATAATAATAATACAATCTGTTGACTTGTTTGTGATACGCGAAAAAATACTCATAACATGATATTGTTCTTTGATGACGCGCCGACCAATTATTTGCCTTTTAGTTAATTAAATAATTTTTTTTTCTTCAGCCCTCCGGCCATGAAGGCAATTTGTTGAAAAAACATTCGCTTGTTTTTACATATATTTTTTTATTAAAGCGTTCAAGACGTCACAAACGTTTTTGTATCCTAGGTTTATAATATTTAATTATCATTCCGAGATTTGATTTGCTATAATTTGACTCTTTTGCAAAACATGCGTTGTTTTTAAAAAGATATTTTTATATTCTACTTTTTTTTTATCCGCCACATGTTTATTAAGTATTTTGATAGACGTTTTATGCAAATAAGTTTTTTTGTTTCTTTTTGCAAAATTTAAATCAAATAATTTTAAAAGATTTTGTTTTAATATTATAATATATACATAATATAATTATATATTATATATATATATATATATATATATATATATATATATATATATATATATATATATATATATATATATATATATAGACAAATCTATTTGTAATAATTTAATGACACAAAAAAAATGAGAACAAAAAATTTTGATTGCGCGTACTGATGCTAATTTAATTTTTTGTTTTTGCGTATCGTGATTCAGTAATTCAGTACGTTTCATTATAATGTGAAATAAAAGCGTTAATTATATAATATTACTTATTATAACTGTAGTCAACTTTCGCAAGTCAGGTGTACGTATATTTAATTATTTGATTTTTTTTTTTTAAGAGCAAAAATTAATAAAAATAAAATAAAGAAACGCGATGAAAGACTTTATGGACGAAAAGTTAATATAATGTGTTTCAAATTTTCGTGTAGTAATTAGAATTATTTTAATTCATACATTTTTTTTCTAATAATCATCTTATACGTAATACGTTATTTCAATCAAAGTGCACTTGGAAAACCGTTTAAATCAGTTCACAGTATATTTTATTATGAAACAAATAGCCTGCGTGTGATAATAATTTTAACTTGAATTTTATTCTTCTTATTTTTGTTTCTTCAAAATTTATCCAATTACAATTTAATTATCATTGATAGAAAAATTATTTTGTTAAAGAAATTATGCGGGTTTGCGGATATGAATAACATACATAATTAGTAACGATGTGACTTCTTGTTGACCCCTAGCTTCACGGTGGCACCCCATATATTGTTGCACTAGTGGAGCACGTGCTTATGTATACAGAAATGAAGTTATAGTATTTCAGATAAATAAAAAATAATAATAATACATAAAAAACAAACAGGAAAGCTGAATGAGATTATCCATGAAGTGCAGCTCGCCCACAAGTTATCCTCGCTTTTTAGCTTTTTTATTTAAATAAACGTTAAAAATAAATGACCTATGTTATTCAAAAAAAAATAATAATAATAATAATCATCTAGGCTCTGGAAATCTGGATACTCTAATATTGAATATAAAAAACGACTTAAAACACGCTTATTAATTTTTTGTATTTATATTGGCACATAATATTAGGTTGTTTTATTTTATTATATATCATCATTGTTTATTTATTTATAAGCCAAGGGTGACGTAAAAATAAAAGTATTATAACCTAGTATAGCTGTTATTGCATAAATTTATCGTCACCTGTGAGGTAATTTTTTAATAGTGTACCTGGATAATATAATATTAAGGTATCTAAATTTAGCCGTGCAACGCAAACTGTTATTTAAAAAAAATGGAATTAAACCAGACTCGACTTAATATTTAATTTTATAAACTATATAAAATGCTTATCAAAATTCTAAATCAAATTTTATTCATAGAGGCTTCTTTATGTACACACGATTATATATATATATATATATATATATATATATATATATATATATATATATATATATATATATATATATATATATATATATCAGTGGCGTAGCCAGGGGGGGGGTTTGGGGGTTCAAACCCCCCCTGTGGATTTGGAAAATATATAAAAAATATATAAAAATCGAACAAAAATTGTGCAACAAAAATCGTATTTTAGGAGAAAAAATCTAAAAAAATTTCTCGCTTCGCTCGAATATGTTAAATGTTTAATTTTTACTAATTTTACATTCTCCACTGATACATAGTACAGCGGTATAGACACTATATTAGCTTTAAAGCTATAATATCAAATATTTTGTAGTACTATAACCAAATGCGAGTAACTATAGCTACGTTTTTTATTTAACTGTAAATTTTCTATTTTAACATTTTCTATTTCTAATAAACAAAAATATTTATAAAAGTAAAAACTATCCAGTTTTCAAGCATATTAAGTTTATACTAGTCCATATTCGATGATTTTTATTTTTGTGTTGTTGCAAAAAGTAAAAAAAAAAAAATGCAAAAAGATAAAAAACTTGATCCCTATTAGAGACATTCTTTGCAATTTCCCTTATAATTTTTCATTGGTTTCATGGGGTTTATTTCAAATTGACCCAGTTTTGTGCCGACTTATATACTCATTCTCTTTTTAAACTGTTGCTAACAAAAATAGTTTAAAAATACAGAAATACAAAAATGCAAAAAAAAAAAAATAATAAAATGAATTAGTGAATTAGTTATTACTTATTACCATAATATTTGAAATTTTTGTTTTATCATAAAAAGAAATCACCAGAAGCAGAAGTGACACATAGTAGATTACCAAAAGAACAGGACAGGACAACGTTAGCCAGTTTCAGAAAGAAAATACCATATGAAGAAGTTAATTTAATATAGCAAAAATTGTGTACAAGAGATGCTGAAATTCTCTCTAAATTTGATTGATTTTTATTTTTCCGTAAAACAATATTACCCAGGGTCGGCCTGGGAGGAAAAGGCCCGGTCCGCGAGATTACAAAAGGGCCCGCGAGCAATAGGGGGTTTGGGGGCGAAGCCCCTAAAAATTGCGCCGCAGGCGAAAATTTTTTGAGGCCACGCCCCCTTTTAATTAGGAATTTACTTAAAATACTTCACTTTATTTGTATGAGATTTTTATGACATGCACACTACAAATAAAATCATTATAATGTTTTTAAATGAGCTAAGATAATGGAGAAAAATATGGTGTTAAGAAAAAAGCTTAAATTAAAAAATACAATTGAATAAAATCAACTATTTTATTTAAACGCGGAGAACTACAGCTTTCTTTTGTTTAGGATCATTTCCACACTTATCCAATTTTTTTCTAGCGGACTGAGTACGTTTCAGTGCACCAGTATTGTGTTTTTATTCTGGTTTAGAAAACATTTAGGAGCGATAATTTAATTATAAATTTATCTTTACTAATTAGTATTGTCACACCGACACACTTGCCGCACCAAGTCACATTTCTTCCCCGCCGTTCAATCAAAAAATCACATTTATTTTTTATTTTTTTTTACCAATATAAAGGGGGACAAATTATATGAAGGAGGTGAACAATAACAAAACAATTTTGTTAATTGACCACTAGACTAGAGTTCACTATAGGAGTGCAATTTTTTTAAAAATTAAAAGCGGATAGAATTTTAAGATTGGATGTAATTTCTTATCGTCTTTTGAAAGAAAAAGAAAATTTATCAGTCTGAAATTGTCCTTTTTATTTTCTTCTTCTTCTTCTTCTCCTTTTTTTTTTTTTTTTCTTCGTTTTTTTTTTTTTTTTTAATTGGAGTGTTGTGGGCACGGCAAGGGCCCGCGCCCGGGGGGGCCCGGTCCGCAATCGCGGACTAGCGGACCTGGCCAGGCCGACCCTGATATTACCTGATGAGTGTGATCACTGATGAGTATATAGTATACTTTTGAACTTAAAAAAACAATAATAAATAAATAAATTAGACTAAACGGACAAAATTACAGTGCTGTGTATAAAATACGACGAAATCTAAACTATAAAAAATTAAAAAATTTAAAAAATGAAAATGCGTTCTATCAATGATTTGAAGCTCAAAATTATTTTTAGGTTGTAATTTTGAATTCCTTAAAAATGATCTTTTAACAATGTAACGTAAGAAATTTCTTTCAGTAACGTTTACTGATATATTTTTAAAGTTTCTATGTACTTCGGGTTGCGGTCATCAGGTGTTTTATGTACTGCGGGCTGCGTAAATGCAGTGCTAAAATGAAATACAGTCAATACTGTAATTCATAATTTTTAGTTAGTTTGAAACTAATTTTTCTATTTAAAAAAATTCTTTAACAAAATGCACTCTTATAAAAAAAAATTCGAACTTGAAAATATTAATAGAATGTGAGATCTGTATTCTTTTATTTCGTCAAAGGGGTTGCCCGATTTAGATTAGATCCATTTAACTTATTTCTTTCTTTCATTTTTATTATTATTATTATTATTTTTTTTTTTTTGCTTGCCATATTTTGTTATTGAGCTACACCACTCCATAATCCCAGTCAATACATTGACTAAATATCAAAAAGTTTTGTCTCTAATATAAAATATTAATAATGTACGTAGCAAGGAAAATGTAGCAGTTTTAATTTTTGTATTGTCAAAAGCACATTCAACTTTTTGGCACGTCCAAAATCTACAAACTAAATTTTGCCTCATTTAAAATCAAATGCATTATAAATACATTTCAAGTGCAAATTTCATCAAAAAAGGGGCGTGGCCTCAAAAAAATTCGCGCCTGCGGCGGGCTTTTGGGGGCTTCGCCCCATCATTTCTATCCTGAACCCCCCCTGTGGTAAAATCCTGGCTACGCCACTGATATATATATATATACACACATTCGCACTGAATTTTGAATGGTAAAATAGAGTGTATTACAATCCTGTGTACTGTACGCACTACCAAACATTGTGTCGTATATATAAAAGTTAATATATTATGAGACCATTTTATTTGGATATTTTATATATTTTAATTACTAGGAGAAAAAAATTAATAAAGTTTTCAAGATTGTTGAAATTCACTACCGGCTCTATATACCCTTATATAAACTTCTTTTGGTTGATTTTGAATATACGTATAAGCTTTGTGGTTATCATGCGTGGTTGACGAAAAGTGATTCAGCTACTGATGCGAAAGGACAGCTCGTGGACCACAAGTCACTGCGTGATAATCTAGCCTCACAAATGCTATACTATAGCTTTTCATTATTTTCTACGCCACTATATTATATTGACCTGCCACGAAATCTAATAATATATTAATTCAATTTAAATATTGAACATTTTTATAGTAGTATATTATATACGTCGTGTTTCTAAAAGTAACGTGTAATTATCCATATTAAATATTTTTAAACTAATATAGTTTCGTAATAATAATAATAGTTTTAAATGTCACTACATCTATAGAACAAAATTGATGAGTGATCATTGTGATTATACTTTGTATTAATATTGGTAGTGTAATTATATTCTGTTAAATAAACATCGGACAGTCAACAGTTTATATGAACGCTTAAAAATCATTGCAATCAATTAATTCAAAATTCATATTAAATAATAATAATGACGCAATTATATGTACAGTATACACTTACGTCAGTTCCATTGCAGCCATCAAGACCTGGCAATCCTGGATGACCCGGTGGTCCTGAAAGTCCTGGTATTCCATTTATACCTGGGAAACCTGGCATACCCATTTTGCCCTAAAATATACAAAGAAAATATTATAACAGCTAGAGCACAATAATCCACAAAAACGTGATTTTCTTCATCGTTAAAGCAAGCAATGTTATGTTATTGTGACATATATATTATGTAGAAATACTTACGCGATCTCCCTTTGGGCCTCTAGGTCCCTGTGGGCCTTGGTCACCTTTATCGCCCTTAGGTCCTGGTAATCCCTCCATGCCAGGGAAACCCTGTTGTCCTTTAAAACCAGAGGATCCAGGCAATCCAGGAGCTCCCTAAAATCAAAACATATGTATGATTTAGATACATCATACTATATTTTAATATTATCAAATGACACATAAAAAGAAGTAGCAATTACAAATGCAACGTCACATATGCATAAATTAAAGCTTTTGTAACCATCAAAATTAATGTTAACAGAGTATTTTTACGTAGCACAAAAAGTTTCTAAAACCTGTTTTGGTACAACATTTTATTTTTTTATAGCGTATGAGAATCACTTGTCATTTAATTTCATTATTTATTATAATAAATACATAATAAGTTATTTACTATTATATATAGGCATGGGGATTAGACTATTATACAGAACAGTATTTTTCTTTTATTTATAAATAAAAAAAAAAGCTTTAAAATATATTTTGAGACGACAATGATAACTGTGGTATAGTAAAATGTAAAAAGCTTCCGGAGATGAGAATAATGTAATTAAAATACATGAAAATGAAGGCAAGGGTCTTAAAATATTATAATAATTTTAATAATAAAAATGATATCCTTTTTCAAAATTCTAATATTATTATTTTTCCAATGCTGCGGTGAGTGTGCAGGGAGAGATTTTGAAATTATTTGCATTTACAACGGTGCAACAATTAACAATATATATATATATATATATATATATATATATATATATATATATATATAATGCTTTTTTTTAATAAAGACGATTATTTAATTTAGCATTTTATAAGCCCAACATTAACATTTTATTCCTTATATTAAGTTATATTATTATTATTTTCTTCAGGATTATTTACATTGATTATACTGTATAGTTGTTTCATTTGACATGATAAAATTATTTTCATTTGGCTGGTTCGCAAGAGTGACAACGTTGCGGATGCTTGGGCGACTGATAGTTACTCTCGCGAGATAAAAGAAAATTCGTAATCATATATCGTCTAGCTTCAAGCAAGTGTGGCAAATTAGTTTTATCATTCTCATTCAATAAATTCGTTCATTCATATTTTCCTATAGTAATTTTTTCTTTTTTTTTATGTAATATTTATATTATATTTATAAATTTAAGATTATATAATCTTAGTGCATTAACTTTGAATTTAATTGAACAAAAAGTACTCTTAATTACTTGTTGCAAAAGGTATTGCCGCCTTTGGTGTGGTGACATGTGTCTACAATATCAGACGCTCGTGGGAAAACGGAGACCCCTAATTTTATATTCTTCGTCAGAATTGCGGGACCATTCTTTTAAGAAAACTATGTATACTGCGCAATTAGAATGGAGAAATTTAAGTTATGCATACACAAGTCACATCAGTTTTATACACGTTAATAAAAATTGCTGACATCTTTTTACTATACAGTATACAGTATAATATATGATTATATGGTATAATTATCGGTGATTCCCCTGACTATTAACTCAGAATGTGCAACGAGTGCTGAAGATGATATGCTGGCTTTGTTTTACTCGCTGTTCTTGCTGATAAGAAGTATATGGCAATATTTTCACACGCCTCGTGAGCCAATTCTGCTGGAGGGAGACGGAGACTCGTGTTCGAAGCCAGTATAGAGTGTGGGACACTGCTGACTTGACGCCGCTTTTCAAGGAAATTTTATATACATGACTCTGTACATCCTGCATGCCACATCTTCTTTTTAATTAAGTCTTTATAACATTTTCTTTCTTTGTGTTAGATATATTTTATTCTTGAGTTATACATTTTTAGAAGCAAAAAAAAACAAACAAAAAAAGGGGGGGGGGGTCAAAGTATTTTACTGCATTTATTTGTTTTTACTACCATTTTTATTATTTTATTAAATTTCATGGTTTTTGGTTCTCTCTGTAATACTAATCTGTTTGAGGATTGTAATTTTTTTGAGAAGTTCGTCATTCCGCAGGGCTTAACAAATTAAAACATGTCGCGAATAATTGAGTCATTTTCTGATGGTCTCGTATATATGAGCATATACTTATGTTTTTCTTTTCTTGCTTCTCTCTCTCTCACACACACACACACACACACACACACACACACACACACACACACACACACACACACACACACAATCAAACATCTTTTGTCACGACCAATAAACACACAATATTAAAGACAAATATTAAGTATGCATTAAATATAATAATTTTTTTTTTTTCAATTGAAGAACTAGAGGAATTGAGAATGGAAAAATATTACTAACAAATAAATAAAAAGACCGAAAAATATAACACATGCAGGGTATAGGTATTCATTATCATAATTAAACGCAACAATTTTTTTAATTTGAAGTCATAAATTGATATTACCTATATTACAAGTTTTTTTAGCATTCATGGCCTTGAGTTATTATATTATGAAAACATCGTAAAATCATCAAGTAATTTAAGATACTATAACGGAAAGTTTTTCAAATATAAATTTTAGAAAATAGAAAATATTATGGAAATAATTATATTCTCTTTGTATTTTATACTATATATATTATATATAGCCTCAAAATATGCACAAATGCTATAGCTTTTTATCCCCGCCCCCCCCCCCCCCCCCTTCTTCCTTTTTTTTTTTTTTTTATGATTTTTTTTTTTTAATTGATTTAAATCCATAGGTTTACATTTTACATTAAATTACTGAATTTGATTCACACGTATCGTATAAATAAAATATGTAATTTAGGCTTCCGTTTTGCTCAGTACCATTTTCTCAAATCTTGAGATCATTTTTACTCTCTTCTTAGAATGGATCAATTAATTTCGATGCGCAAAGGAAAAAATTTAAAATTTCAGGAGGAAGTGGCCTACTTTTTAACTCTCAAAATGCTTCTAGACTCAAATTAATAATATAATATATGAACACATATAAGTTATGACATGACCTCTATTTACTAATTTCGAATTACATACTGTATTTACGTGTGACAATATTTAGTGCGCGTAAAGCATGACGATTTTTTAATATGTTCTGTAAAAAACAAAGTGACGTAAAGTCCATAGATCAGTGTTCTAGTGACCTTTACCCTTGCTACCCTCCGTATTAGACCTTTCACTTGCTGTGGTACTCCATATAGCTAGCGTTTTGTATTTATATCATATAGTTTTTTTTTTTTTTTTTTTTGATGACACAAAATTATACTATTCTTATCATTCCACACCAAGATATAATATGGAGTATTACATACTATATATATATATATATATATATATATATATATATATATATATATATATATATATATATATATATATATATATATATATATATATATATATATATATATGTATGTATATAATATAATATAATATAATACATATGAATAATTGTTGGCCATTTTTCCTTGTTGCCGACGTTGATTATTGTGCGGCGGTCGTAGATGAAATTACTTGTGTTGCGAGTGATGTTTCTGCTGGTGGAGATACCACACACATTCAGTCTGATAATCTATGAGCCGAGGGCAATCACCCCTAGCCTCTGGCTCTGTCTTGACCCCATAAGCAATTGAACCGCCAGCATGAGCCAAGATGTACCACAACAAGTGGCTTTATAGTACTCGTAAACTACCCATGCTATTTTTTTTATCTTCAAAATTGGTCTTGTAACTTGATTTTTTTTTCGACTTTGTCATATATTCATTTTGAAATACTACGTAAGGTTAATGGGATATTTCTTGTAAAAGCCATTCAAAGTATTTAGGACAATTAAATGAGTGATATTTCGTAACCTTTTTGCAATAATGTTTTGCTGCTAATATATCGGCGCCCTCTCTCTCTCTCTCTCTCTCTCTCTCTCTCTCTCTCTCTCTTCTCTCTCTCATAATACTTGTAAAAAAATTAGTGAAAGTCGCAATATAAGAGAGCTTTCTGTGGTTATTGAATTAAATTATGTAAAAAAAGTTTTTCTTATCCTTTTAGAACATAATACTGTATTTAATTTTTATTTGTAAGTTTGCTTTTAATCACAATTAGAAGAAATTTATTACAAAAGCTGTATGCTAGCGGTTTATATACTGTTACGTAGGATGTGAAAATTTAATATTGACCTCTCACTGTTTTTTTATTATTATTTTTTTTTTTTCAATCCCCACACATAAATAAATTAACTTATTAATTATAACAAAACGCGTTTATAAGATTATTTTAAATAAAACACAAATATTAAAGTGATTTTTACAAGCCAATCTAAAGCTATATAAATGGTACAACAACATTGCAATATATAAATATTAAATTATATGTATAATTATTTGTATGAGTAGTCGCGCTTTAAAGATTAAAACACAGAAGCTATATTATTTAGCAACTTCATACTTCATATCGAAATCCTCCTCAGGTTGTACTTACTCTGGAACCTTTCTCAGCAAAACAGCGGGGCGTGCAGCAGCCCACACCCTGGCAGTCTCCTGGTCCTGATTGTCGCGCCGTCCTGCGCCGAAACAATCCTGTGATTTCCGTATCCACCGAGGAAGTATCATTGCGAAGATTGTCTTCCAACTATAAACAAAAAAAGAAATGAAATTAATAACTTGCAGTTTAATTAAATATTGAGGTAGAGCGTCATACATATAAATAAATAAATAATCGTCTTTATTCAAAAAAAAAAAAAAAAAAAAGCATAAAGGAAAATACAATCTTTGAAAGGGCGAGGTTTAAGCCTGACAAAATGTCTGGCCCACTCTTACACCTAACCCCAACAAAATACATCAATGAATTTATGATTAAATACAAACTACTAAAAGTAAGAAGTTAATAATAATATGTAGAAAGAAAAAAATCTATATAAAATATATATTATTATTTGTACATATGTACATACATATGGTATACAATTCATTGTATTGTATCATTCTTACGATGATTAATAATAATTAACGGCTTTTATTGGGCAAAATCAGGCGTATAACCTCTCAATTTAACCCAACTGTTTTACAGTACAGTCAGTTACAATATATAACAAAATATTAGTGTTAGACATATAATGTTAATAAAAAAATGAATTAAAAATATTATGTTGACAAAATTTCACTAAAATTAGTTCATTTATAAACAAAATATTTCAATTTTAAGTTTTCCTTTCACTAAATATTCAATAATTTCACACTTTCGAAGATCAAGAAATTCTTATTTTCAAACTCTCATATTTATGCTAGTTATTAAAATAATTTTCAATGCTACGTTTAGGCTATGCAATATGCAATATAACAGTTTATGCTTAATTGTTTTTCTCCTAACGCCCACCTGCAAGCGTACTGATTTTGCAACACACAAAGAGGTTTTTAATGTAGTATGACATTTTTTTTTATTAAAGAAACAATATTTAAGTTAACTTGAATTATTTTTTATTACATTAGTAACTTAAGAATAGAAGGTTCTCAAAATACTTTATAAATAATTAAATTAAATTAAATTAAATAATAATAAAAAAAAAGTTCCAACGAGTAACTTGAAGAAGTACGAAAGTTAATTTGCTCGTAATTTCTGCGATGCTGCGTAAATTGTAGTTATCAATAAGAATTTCAAATGTTGCAGTAAAAAACAACAAGAATTTTGATGTGTTTGTTGAGTCATATTAGTATATGTTACAAATGTGTACAAGATTTTTTACATGTTTAATTAGTTAATGTCAGAACTGAGAATAATTTTGGTTTGTTTGCAAGTGAAGTTGGGCGAACCGGTCGCTGTTGCTTATATACTTCAAGGCTGACAATTGCACATGGGCAAACATGATTTTTTTATAATGTCTGTTTCGGCAAAAAGGAATAATTAAAATATCTTGTACATTTTTTTGGTATTTTATCAATTTATATTGACTTATTATACTTCGTGTCGCTATTAAATAATAATCTTTCATTATGACTTGAAAACAGGCACCTTCTAAATAGGGACGGGCCTATCCGGGCAATAAAACTGTCGTTCCAGGTATAATCTAGTAGGCTGAAAGAAATCCAATTAACCCGTAATCAAATGGGCTATCGAGCCATGTTTAGGGCTTGCGGTCCCTAATTAGTTCAAAGATGACCCTTGATCTTATGTGATCAGCAAATCAGGCACATTCTCAAATTTTCAACCTCGAAAGTCCCATGATTTTATTCCACTCCGTTCAAAAGTTATAACATCAAGCCTACTATTTTTGCTTTTCAGCCTACTAGTTTCTTTAACACAGGGAACATAGCAGGTATATACTTCCACTCGCGTAAGTGTACACATTGATCTACCTTACTATACTATATCTATAAATTAGAAATGATTTTTTTATCAATCTTCTTGTAACGTTCATACTATTATTATACATTGAACAAAGAAATTATTTATTGATTAATTAATTAATTAAATTGGAAATTGGATAACATAATTGGTAATTAATCGTTAATTAGCATTGTCTTAAATAAAATTCCTAAAACTTAGTTTAAACTTATTTTTAAAATTGAAAGTATGCATAGTGTGCAGTCACAGAAAAAAAAATCTTTCTCTACTATACTCTCTATATACATCTCTCTCTCTCTCTCACTCTCCCGTTTGGTCTTTTTGGTCATTTTATTAAATAAAATTCCTAAAATTTAGATATTAATTATACTAATTGTCACTCTTATTTTTAAATATGTAAGTATATGTATGTAGTGTACAGTTACAGAAAACAAATCTCTTCTATAATTATAATACTCTCTATAATATATACGCCTCTCTCTCTCTCTCTCTCTGACTCTCTCTCTCTCTCTCTCTCTCTCTCTCTCTCTCTCTCTCTCTCTCTCTCTCTCTCTCTCTCTCTCTCTCTCTCTCTCTCTGACTCTCTCTCTCTCTCTCTCTCTCTCTCTCTCTCTCTCTCTCTCTCTCACACACACACACTCACTCACTCTCCTGTTTAGTCTTTCTATTCAACATAAAGGTAGGGGTTGTAAATTTTATTGCACATCCCATATGTAGGCACAATGTCGCCGCCAATATCTCTTTGTTCGCCGCCTTGGTATATACTTTGTATTGAAAAAGAAGCTTTTTTCAAGAAATGGGAATCCTACTTTAAAGTTATAAAATTTTAAAAACTTTAAAGCTTTACAGGTAGAGAACAAAAAATGATATAAAGATGAGATTTTCGAGGTAATCTTATTCACAATATGCATGATGAGCTTAATCACAGTATCAAAGTATGAAATTTGTAAAAATTAGGGATCTGGACCAACTAACTTTGGTCTAAATCTCATAAGGGTCCATATAAAACGCTTCGCGGTCAGCCTAGTCCCTTTTATACCTGAAAGTTTGTCCCCGGCCCGTATACAATTAAGATGGTCCTGCTTGAAAAGATCCAAGATACTTTTTCCGTTATTTCTTGTAATTAAGACAAAACCCAAACCCACTACGCGCGTAGTGGGTTCTATCTGCTGAATTTTATATTTATTATTCAGAATCAAAATTAAAATCTAATTTTTAGTATGAAATTTGAAATGAGTATGAAATGCTTTTCAGTGAATATAATTATTCGTGTTTGTTATACGTAAATTGTATAAGTGCAATAATATAATATAAAATAAAAATAAAATAAATAAACATGCAAAATTAGCAAGTATAGCAAAAATAAAATTTAAAAAAGTTACAAATTATTAATTTTCTGCACCTTGATGTTGAAAAAATTACTTCTTGTGTTGCAGGTTGCATACATGATATCTACAAAAATTGCAGGCGCATTCCGCCATGACTGATATGTTACAAGAACTATTGATAAAGTATTAAGAAATAAAGCTTTGAAAATTCTTGATCTTACATTATGTTTTTCTCGAGAGAAAGTTGCGAATTCTGATATAATACTGATTACATTAATATCATGCGGGATACTCAAGTCAAATCTCGTGAGGTGTTTATATTTTAAGGGAAGATCAATCATCAGTGTCACGCTAAGTTACGAAAGATTTCTATCATCAACCACATTAATGTTAACTTAACACCTATATACATTTAACGTAAACTTCCTTTCTAAACACTCTTTCCAACGATTTGTTTGTTTACAATGCATTTATATTGCACTTTCATCGTTCCAAATAACGTTACAGAAATTGAGTAACATTTTTAAATTGGCAGTATGTATATACAAATTCTGCTGTAATATATATATGTATTCCATGTTTTCTGTATTATTTAGCATAAATTATCAAAAAATTATGTTTGAAACTAATTACCGTTTATTATTGGGGGGGGGGGGGGGACACATAGTAACTATAATTATAAAAATAGAAACAAAGAGCAAAAAATGCAAATTTATGGCTTATATTCAAGGAGTCTTTTAAGTATTAATGTTAAGTTTATTTTGTTTTTTATTCTTCTTCTTCCTTATTCTACTTACACCTCCATTAAAAATTATAAGTAAAGAAATATTTTGTCATAATTAGCAAGAAGTTGAAAAGTTACAGTGCAATGCAAAATATGGCATTGTTTATTATTATTTAATTACGCTCAGTCGCGGAATCCTTATTAAGCAAGCCGCCAGCGCGGGGTGTACAGTACAAGAATCATGACATCAGCTTTGCCCAAACCTGGCGTCGAGCTCGGCACCGGAACTTTAAATTACGAAACAGTTTCACAAGCCTTGACTTTTCCGATCAAACAACACCAAAAGTTTATCATTTTCCAAGGTTCTTTGAAAAATGCAAAAAAAAATAATAATAATAAATAAATAAAATAGACCAAGGCATCGCAGTTTTTTTTTTTTTTTTTTTTTTTTTCCATATTTTTTGTGCATATAGTTTCTGGTGATAAATTTTGAAGATACAAATAAATAACGCTGTCATAAACAAGAGTGAGATAAAAAGGATCAATTCGTAAATATTATAAGACATTAATATGCAATGCACATTGTAATAAATATTTATATTGCCAAGTGTGAGATCAGAAATACCTTACTTACTTCATTATTTTATTCTCATCAGAAATCATGTTATCTGCTTAAAATATAAACTTTTAAGGACACTATTCATATTTATTTTAAAACTGAAGTAAACAGTATATTGCAGGGATAGATTCGTACGTGGGGACAAAAAAAAAAAAAAAAAAAAATTCATTTGTAATTTTTGCAATAAAAATAATTTAATTATATTGAATGTGTATTATATCATAAAAAATACTTTACAACAACCAAATTTCAAGTCTAGTTAATTTTATCGTAACTCATTTAGTTTGATTGTAGACGTGAAAAATAAATTTAAATAATGAAGTTTGACCTCACATTCTTCTTACGTGTAAGAAGAATATTTGCTTTTATATATATTTACCTCAGTACTCATAAATAAAACGTTTGCATGCATTAATAAGCACTTGAAGATAGACTTATTCAATATTTATTTTAGTTCGTGCCGATCTGCCGAAGTCGTTCTCGGTATATAAGATTTTAGGCAATATAAATTATATTTTGCTTGCACGCCAGTCGCGTCTGAGACTCCATCGATGTAATGAGTACCTTCATAACAGCCTTACTTTATGTATGTTCTGAGAATTATTTTAATCTCCACATTAAATCAAAGCTTGGAGAGAAAAAAAAACATCAGACGAATGTTCATTGTATATTGATAATGTATGTGCAACAATCAACAACCTTTCTGTCATGTGTTTTATGATGAAAAAAAAATCAATAAACTTAATTTATGTGACATGTATAATTGCAATGACGTTTCAGAATTTTAAAATTAAAAACAAAATGTGCATTCGAAAGCATAAATTAAAATATTTTTCATTTTATCATAAATAACTTCATAGTTTTATTAATATAGTCCTTTATAATCGTTTAAATTATCAATATATATTTATAATATAATTAAGCTTATTTATTATTTATTTATTCCTATTATCATCTCTAGTTTTATAGCTAATTAAATATTGCTGTAATTTGTAATTAAATATATATTTACAGCTTTTATAATTTTAACTTTTAAGCTTTCTAATATAAATTTAAGCAATTAATTTTATAAAAGACCAGTTAAAAATACATCCCCTTTACGTTGGATAATTGTCAATTAAGAAATTATCATTAATAAAGATGGGGTTTCAATAGCAGGTAAGAAAGGTCAAGAAGTGTTAAATTGAAATGATTAAAAAAAACAAAAAGTTAAAGTATTATAGGAAATATTTTTGATGTGATATATAATGGACACCAAGTTGGATAACGGCTAAATCATTTGAGTGGGCACCAACTTCAAAAGTACTTCATGCATGAATTGACGATGCTGGTGTGCAGATAAAACTACGAAGTATATTCATAATAGAAGTACACAATGAGATCATTCTCGGTTACATACACGAAAATAAAGAAGATGAAGAATAATAATAATGAGAGAGAGAGAGAGAGAGAGAGAGAGAGAGAGAGAGAGAGAGAGAGAGAGAGAGAGAGAGAGAGACATGGAGCGGACGGGTTGTTGTTATGTCGGACGTGATGTCATATCCCTAGAGTTTGTTGCAAGCTCTTATAGCTAGCAAAGCAAGCGAGAATGCTAGCTAGTGGTGCACTATCTAATCTCACACGTCTTCCTCCTCCTCCTCCTCCTCCTCCCCCACATATATATTTATATATGTATATATATATATACAACACTACACTGTGCTAATGAATGGCATGGAAGCTCGGCAGCAGTGCACCCACCCACACTATAACACATCAACATCACAGGGGCCTCTTTTGTTCCTCCACTTAGGTGCCAGGTGTTTCACGCCATTTAAACTTGAAACTCTCTTAATTTTTAGGCTTCATTCCACTTGACATAAAATGGGTACTCATCATTTAATTTAAATAATAGGTCTATAGGATTTTTTTGTAATTAATTGTGTGATACAATTAAAATTTTAACTCAAGTTTGTGTGTATATATTATACTTGTATTTATATAAAATAATTAATTTCAAAAATATTGGCCAAAGTATATTTCATTCATATTTTTAATAGTTTATTTTTGTTCATTTTATTTTAGAGAGGAAAGGGGGTTTACTTTGTTTGATAAGACTTGTATTTCCTCTCGAACGCAGACTAATGCATGTAAATTTTTGGCACATATAGCAGCTCATATCACAGTGAAGTCAATAGATAGTAAAATGTTTTGTGACAACTGTTTCCAGTGACTATTTACATAGTCTTTCTGATTTATCATCTCTGCCGTATCATATAATAAACGACTGAAATATCACATTCAAAATTTAATACTTCACTATATATACTCCGGTTGTCTTTGATATTATATATTTATATTCTTATGCTAGTATATATGCAAGAACTTGAGCAAGCAACTGGAAGAACTTGAGAACCAAGAAAATGCAAGCTCAAGCTTATCTCGCCGAGACAGAGTATACATTGTATTATAATTACAAGATATGCAAAAGA